>NW_021026854.1:852567-878514 GCF_004153795.1 Camellia sinensis
GGTGGTGGTGGCGGAAGACGGTGGTGGAAGTGGTGGCAGCAAGTGGGTGGCAGGTGGGTAGTGGTGGTGGTGGTGGTGGTGGCAGTTTAAGCCCAATGAGGGTGGGTGGTGAGTAGTGGTGGCAAGTTGTGGCAGGTGAGTGGTGGTGGCGGGCGGTGAATGGTAGTGGCGGGTGGCGGGTAGATGACAGGTGGGTGGTGGTGGTGGTGGTGGCGAGGGCTGGCTGGTGGTGGCGAGTGGGTGGCGGTGGCGGGTGGTAGTAGGTGGGTGGTGAGTGGTGGTGGTAGGTGGTGGTGGAGGGTGGGGGGTGGTGGCGGAAGACGGTGGTGGAAAATGGTAGTGGGTGGTGGCTAGTGTTGGGTGGTAAAAAAAAAAAAAATTGAAAACTCAAAACGGAAATGCATTTTTTGGCCAAATTTATAAACTGAGACCACTGATTTATAAATAAAAAATTTACCAAACAAGTTTTTATTTGAGTTTTTAAAATTTTTGTAAATATAAACAAAAAACTGAAAACGTAAGTGTTACCAAACGGCACCTTTACTTCTTGCTAAATTATAATTTCTTTAAAATCAGTTCTACAATGACTATTTCAATAATTATTTTAAATTTAGCCCTTAACAAAATTTAATTATAAATAAATTTGGATATTTTTGTTTGAAATTTAAGTCGTAGAATTAGTTTTTTTTTTTAATTGTTCTAGTTTATTATGGAATTAAAGAATATAAAAAATAAAAAAATATTTTAGTGAATGAGACTAGCAAAGGAGCTAACACAAAGTTAGAGATTTGGAGAGAAACACTTAAATTTAAAGGATTTCGAATAAGCAAAACTAAGACAGAATACATAGATTGCAAATTTAATAACAATAATAATGGACGTATAGGAGAAATGAACATTGAGAATCAAGAACTATCTAAGAGTGAATATTTTCGTTATTTAGGGTCGATTATGCGGATGTGGTTCGTAAAATTAATGCGGGGTGACTTAAGTGCAAAAGTGCATCTGGGGTACTGTGCGATAAACGAGTATTAATTAAACTAAAAGGAAAGTTCTATAGAACGGCTATTAGACTAATAATATTTAATGGGATAAAGTGTTGGGTAATCTTGAAACAACATGTAGATAAGATGAGTGTTGTTGAGATGAGGATGCTAAGATGAATGTGTGACAAAACTAAAAAAAGATAAAATTAGGAATGCGGATATTGGGAAATAGATAAGAGTAGCACCGATAGCAGATAAGTTGAAAGAGAATAGATTGAGATGGTTTGGTCATATTTAACGGAGACCAACAGAGGCAGCAGTGAAGAGATGCGATGAGGTGACGGTAGATAGAAAGTGTTAGGGGACGGAATAGACCTAGATTGATGTTGGCTAGCGTAGTAAATAGAGATATGAATCTATTTAATTTGACTAACATAATAATCTTTGATAGAGTCCCGTAAAGAAGAAGAATTCATATAGCCGATCCCATTTGATGGGATTTAAGGCTTAGTTTGGTATTTTATATAAGTCGATTGAACCAAAAAATAAACGACCCAAAAATCTCAAACTTAACCTCATATTTTATACTTGTTCAAAAAAAAAAGCCCTAATATTTTAAGCCAAAATATTTATCTAAAATTCGAAAGGGTAATGCTACGTCGCTCGAAAATGGCCCTCCCGAATCCCCCTAAAGGCAAAAACGACGTCGTTTTTGTCTCTTTTTTTTTTCAGAAGCAGAAATCAGAAGAAAGAGGAAGAAGGAGAAGAGGAGGAGGAGGGGAAGGAGGAAGGAGGAGGAAGAGGAGAAGGAGGACTGGAGGGGCCCCTAACCACAGGGGGAGGAAGAGGCGGAGGCGAGGCCGGAGGCGGAGACGAGGCCGGAGGCAGAGACGGCGGTCGGAGCTGGAGCTGCTGCTGCTACTGTGATGAGCTGGCGGCGAGGCGATAACGGCGGGCGGCGAGGCTCTCAGCCCTCTTCTTCCCCCCTCTCTCTCTCTCTCTCGCTCGCCTCTGTAATTTCGGGGGATTCGGGAGAAAAAAATTAGAGGGACAAATCATTATCCAATCCAAAAAAAAGCCTTCAATCATGCTATTGCTAGTGGCATAAATTGTATATACTCTCGCCGATTAAGGAAAATTATGGCTCCATGAAAAAACATAGGGGTCATCCCTTGATTTAAGAAGGAAATGGTCCTATGACTCTAGTTGTAGTGAAAGCGACCGGTGTTTCGATTTAATTATTATTATAAGTTAAATGGGTCCATCACTTTTATGTTCATCTCCAGTTAAGCGGAGTTCATCGAGCAAGGATCCTCTAGAGTGATTTTTCTCTAAAGTTTCCTAAAGTGCTACAGTGTATGGTTGAGATTTACTGGTAAGTCACATCAATTTTTCTGATGTGACTTGCCAATAAATCTCAACCATACACTGTAGCACTTTAGGAAACTTTAGGGAAATTTCACTCTAGAGGATCTTTGGTGGAGTTCATCCCACCTTGTTTAAGACCTCAAATTTTTTCAAAAGGAATACATTAGTAGGTGTTTGGGAAGTGAATTTTTATGTAGTTTTTTTTAATTGTAGGATATTATTGAAATTTTTTTTTTTTTGTGTTTGGGGAGATAGTTGGGTTTTTTGTGGTTGGATGTGATATTTGTAAGAGAAAAAGTAAAATGATTATGGGGTTAGATGTGATATTTTGTTTGGATGTGTTTTTTTTGATTTTGTAAAAAGTTTGTCTTTTAGTGAAAAAAATAAAAAAAAAAAATCCCAAACCCAAGTTCCCAAAAAATATGAGGAACTAATAAAACACAAATAAAAAATTTTAAACGTACAAAATTTGATTATAGAATTAGACACAACTTCCTTACATAACGTAAGTTCTACCAAGTATTTATAAAGTCTCGTTTGGCAAGTTAACATTTTTGTCAAAAAGTCAAAAAATTAATAAAAAAGTCAAAAAGTCTATAATCTATACCAAGAAAGTTAAAGATTTAGTTTTTTTCTTTACTTTTTACACATCTTTTCATAAAAATCCAAAAAGTCACCCCAAACATACTAATTTTTTTTACTTCATATTTTAATCAAAAAATCAAAAAATTATTAAAATAGCATGTTCCCAAACGGACCTTAGTCTCACCTCACATAAGAATATTATATATTATTCTATAATCGAATTCTGCACCAAAAACAAAAACAAAAAACAAAAAAATTTAACACAATAAAACCAACAAGCGAATGAACGGTCAACTTTCAACTCCGAAGGAGCAAAACACGCTGACCTTACATCCTTTTTTCTTTTTATTTTTTCTCTTTTTATTTTTTTTTATTTTTTTAAAAGTCCTTCCGGAATTGACTCTGTGTCCTCTACAACTCAATTCCTTTCCCTCTTCTCTGACTATTCCATTAATACACACAGCACAACATAAGTCATTCTGTTCTGTTCATTTTCATCCACCCTTCAAAAATAGCTTATTCTCTGCTAATTTTTAGTTTAAGCTTTTCTCCCATTGACCAAAAATCAAAAAACATAAACAAAACAACTTTTTTCCTTTTTCTTTTTGGTTTCTTTTTCTGTGTGTTCTTTCTTCATTTTTTTTTTTGGGGGGGGGGTGTATTGAGTACGATTAACGTAATTGAATCACCTTTTCGAATATCCAAAGAAGCAAAATTTTCCTTTCGAGGTATAATGCTTTTACTTTTTCACCTTAATGTTTATCCTTGCCTGTAATTATTTTCTTTGATTCAAACTTAACAAATAATCTTTGAATGTTGAATGGAAATTGCACTTGTCATCATAATTTTTGTGAAATTATACATGACAAAGTGCCGATCAATTATCATTAGCAGAAGTGGAAATTTTGGTAAAATAGCCATAAATTTTGTGTTTCAAATGTATTTATGTGCGTTATATTCATTGGACATGATCTAATGTGGATACGTGAGAATTAAGTATCTTATGAACACGATAACATGCATGATCTGATAGGAAAAATTACAGAACATAATAAAAAAATAGCTTATGTATGATCTGAACAACGCATACATAATCTATGTTCTTTCTTCTTCAAAATCATGATTCACATATTCACCCAAAAAAAATCAGGATTCACGCAATGCATGTACCCAATCATGAATAAATACAACTTTTTAAATAATTAATGCACCATCCGGGTTAGATCTTGCAGGCAGGTGTGTCGGAGAAAATAATGTTTGGATTTAGCATAAGAACGCGACAGAATGCTACAAATTCTCCAAGTGCCGTTGGTACTCCTAAAACCGTCGGTCTAGGTTCTCCAAAAACCACAGAGACTCCAAGAAGCCTAAGCTCTCCACGAGCAGATGTGGGAGAGATTGATACCAGAGCGCCATTTCAATCTGTCAAGGCCGCCGTTAGTTTGTTTGGTGAAGTTGCCTCCCCTAAGGCAGCACCACCCCCGGTCGTTAAGAAGTTCAAAACTGCTGAAGAGGTTTGTACTTCTCTTCTTCTAGAACATAATTTTAATTACATGATTAATTAAGAGAATTAGACCACAACCTCATTATTGGGATGCAAAGATATGTTTTACGCTCCATTTTATTTTGATGTAAAACGTTGGAAAATGTTTTTCTATGTTTGGTTGCAATTTTGAAAACGATGTGCTTAATAATATTGTATTATTGGTGGTCTTGGTGTGGAGGCGATGGTGATAGTAGCGGTGACAATGTTGGTGGTAAGGTTGTGGTGGCGGTAGTGCGGCAATTGTAGTATGGTGGTGTTGATAGGAGTGTAGTTGGGAAAACGTTTTGCATATTTCAAAAATGAAAAACATTTTTAAACCCAAATAAGTTTGTTTTTCCGTTGATCGTAGAAATTTTTCGTTGCACCAAATGTCTGAAAATATGGAAAATATTTTTTAAAAAATAATTTTTCCTGAAACAAAGTGGAGCGTTTAATCATCAATAATACTTCATGAGTACATCACCTCAATCAATGACATTAGTTGTTTGTTCCCACTATCGTAAATAATACATGGTTGATAGTATTCATTAAGGATCATCTGTTTTCAAATTTTGTACTCTTGTATCTAATGCACTTTCACGCCGTGCACGAGACATGATCGTACTCTCAGAAATGAATGCATTGGGAACATGGGACACAATGTTAGCAAGGGAGGATCATGTACCAACACTATTTTGGTCAATCAAAAATCGAAAAGTATTTATCTAATTGCAACTTTCATGTGGTTAAAACCTGCCTCATCTTGAAAGTAATATGTGCTCAAATTGTTTTGCCACAGAGAGTATTGGAGAAGGAAACACAGCTTCACTTGACCCTTAAAGAACTGGACTACTTCAAACAACTGTTGAGAAGTGCAGACGCTACGAAAATCCAAGCACAACGGGAACTCGTAAAGGCCAACAGAACGCTGCAGGAACTGACAGGCAAACTAGAAATTGCTAGCGAATCCAAGCAGGCAGCAATTGCAGGGACAGAAGCTGCAAAGAATAGAGCTAAACAGCTCGAAGAAGTAGCCAAAACCAGCAAAGCTCAAATAGATGTTGATTCTTGGAAACAAGATGTGGATAGCGAAAGAGAACAGTACAAGGCCTCTGCTGCTGAACTCATTGCTGCAAAACAAGAGCTGACAAGCATTCGACAGGATTTTGATAAAGCTTTGGAAATCAAACTCGCCTCGTTCCAAGAGGGAGCAGATGCACAGCACGCGACAAAGGTCTACAAAAGATCGGTTCAAAACGAGCTTTCAAAGGAAATAGCAACGATGCGTGAAACGCTTAGTCAAGTCAAGGTTGCGACTCGGCAAGCCCAAGAAGAGCAAGCCAAGAGTATATCAGATAAAGAAGCTTGTCTTCAATCCCACAGAACAGCCATGGCAGAAGTGGAGAGGAAAATCTTGTGGTTAAAGGAAGAAGAATTTGAATTCGAACTCTCTGGAAATCTTGAGGAGAAGCTCGAAGAAACAACCGAGGCAATTCAAGTCTTACGAGAACAGTTGACCAATGTCCGTGAGTCAGATCTGGAATCTATAAGAGCTGTTAATTCAGAGCTTGAGGATGCTAAAAATGCACTGGAAACAGTTTTACGAGAAGAAAGATCACTCCGAAGCTTGGTTGATTCACTGCAGCGAGAACTGGGTGAGGTGAGGAGGGACCTCCTTGAAATGAAGCGGAACGAGGCGCAATCAGAATCTGCTGCCGAGAACCTGCGAGTTGAACTAGAAACGAGCAAGGTGGAGCTTCAAGAAGCTCTTGCAGCAGAAAGAAAACGAGGAAATAATTGCGACGATATGTGCTTAACTATTCAACAGTTATTGTCAGAAACTGAAAATGCAAGACGGGAAGCAGAAGAGAAGAAGAAAAGTACTGAAGAACTGAAACAAGAAGCCGAAATTGCTCGAAATGCAGCTGAGGAAATAGAGAAAGAGTTACAAGTTGCACTGAAAGAGGCTGAAGAAGCAAAAGCAATGGCAAAACTGGCCAGTGATCAGATTCACACATCTTCATGTTCCGATGATGCTCATGCTAGAAAATCAGACTCCAAGGACAAGATCAAACTGTCGGTTGAAGACTACAAATCATTGAGCAGGAAAGCCAAGGACTCTGAGAATTTGGCAGAAGAAAAAGTGGAAGAGGCCATGGCTGAGGTGGAAGCAAGTAATGCAAGAGAAAAAGAGACGGTGAAGAGGTTGGAAGAAAGTTTGAAAGAGATGGAGAACATCAAGGCCGCAACTGAGGAGGCATTGAAGAAAGCGGAGATGGATGACACAGCGAAACAAGTAGTGGAGGGCGAACTACAGAAGTGGCGCCAACATACACAACAGAACGAAGTTGGAGAAACTTCCAATAGTCGGGAAGAATCAGAGGTGTAATCAGATTTGCTATTCTAGCTAGGTTTTCAACAAAAACCTATCATGTAAGCCAGGTTTCAAACATACAATGAAGTCAAAACAAATGCCCAACAATGCATATCCAGATCTTGTAGGACATGAAATAACTTAAATCTGCATATTTGTGGGACATTATACAAATAATATTTATCCTTAAGTTATGAAAAACACATCCTCTGGGCTGCAGCAGCATATTCACAGCAAAAGAGAAAAGGTGCTCACACATGACATGGATAAACTGTAATTTAAGCATAAATTTGCATTAGAAGCTTGCATGGCTTAACTATACCATACAATAAAAGCATAAATTTCTCTATACAAATGACATAAGCCACTAAGGACATGTTTGATTGACAGGATTAGAATATGAAATTGAAATTATTAAACCGTGAACCCAATAATTATGTGTTTATTTTGAAATTTTATTTTAGAATTATTAAACCAATAGATAATTAATCTAACAAATTTGTAAAATTATTAGTAACGGGATAAGGGTGAAATTATATATCCTGAGTTGAGAAATAAAATAAAAAAACTCTTTTACCCTTGATTAAAAATTAAAACACTACTATTTTTATATAATTTTATATTTTAGAAGGCTATAAATATTTTTGAAAGTCTAAAAATATTTTTTGATATTTATTTTATCATATTAGTGTATATTTTTTAAAAAAAAAAATTAAAAAACAAACCAAACATGGCTTTTGTATTTTGTATTTTTTATTTTTATTTTTATTTTTATTTTGTTTTTATTTATTTATTTATAATTTTTTTCAAAACCGCGTTTATGAAGAAATTTTAATAAAGTAAAGATTTTAAAAAAACATTGATGAAGGGTAAGATTGAAAAAGAAAATAAATATAGTTGTAATCTTACATTTATATATTTTCTTATCCAATGCAAATCAAACAATGGATAAGTGGATAATTTATCCTACTAATCCAATTAGATAATGAATACCACACTAATTTGATAGGATTATTAATACTTTCACTATTAATCTTGTGAATCAAACATGCTTTAAGTTACAATTATCACATTCCTTTGTTGTTTTCTTCGTACATTTTATGCTGGAAACCGAATGAAACTGATTATCCAGCTAACATGTCCAGTTTACATACCTCATATTAGCTTTTCTGGTAAGATCACTTAGAACTAATGCAGGAACTACTCCATTAACTGGTTGCACATTCAACTGACAAGGACCACCAAATCACATATACAACCCAACAGATGGTAAGAAGGGACTGTGCATCTGGTGTTGCAACTCCTCACCATGAGAGGCACTACGTTCCCTACTTTTGGTCATCATTGATTTTTAGGTCACCTAGTGACCCATGAAGCCCATCCCTATTATCTAAATGCAGTAGCTCAGCTTCAAGTGTTTTGGCAATATCCACTTCTTCCACAGCCAAATCTGGGTGGCCGACATGAGCAGATCCCTGCTTGATTGGTCCACCAGGTCCACGGATTGAGTGTTGTTGCTTGATGTAGTTGTAGAGGGCTTGGTGAAATGGATGATCCAAGGAATAGCAATTGTCGGTTGCATTCTGTGAATGTTTGGAAGATCCAGAGCCTTCTCTTCGGCAAAAATGTGGGAGGGACGCATAGTCCATTATCTGTGGAAAAATAAAATTCAAATGCAACAAGATCAAGGCAGTTGTTAGAAAGGAAACAAAATGTTGGTGCCAGTGGTTACGAGTTGAATGCATTTCAATGACTCTTTCCTGCTTGCATAAAGATTAGAATTTTTCAATAGTATACTCTCACAGTCATCGATATAAACATCACAATAAGGCTATATTTGATAACTTTGATAAAAGGGGTGGGACGTGACTATTTCATCCTAGGATAAAATTATCTTGTGTTTGGTTTAGATTTTGTGACCCAGGATAACTTATCCCAATGGCCCTTTCATCCCACATATGCGGGCATTATTTTGTCCTGGAGGGAGGTGAGAGAACTTATCCAAGGACAATATTCTCATTACAAAATGAATAAAATAGACTCGTTGGGATAACTTGTCCAACCTAATCCCATCCATGAATTGAACATGGCCTGAGGCCATTCATCTTGATGTGAAAAGTGCAAGCCATCTGACATCTAAGACAGTAAAATTTCTGGAAATAAAATAATAATAAAAAAGAAAAAAGTTCACTACCAAAAGATAAATGAGAAATTGTCTTACCTTCAACAGATCATCTTGTCCACTACCTGATAATACCTGGATTTTTTTTCTTGTCCTCTCATGCAAAAGTGGCTTCACAACCTGCTAAGAGTTCAGGGTTTACAGTGGCGCGCACACACAAAAAACTATTTCTACAATAAAAGAAGACAATTTACTCAAATAATGTTAAGGTATCTTTTGTTGTTGAACTTGTAGTGATCTGTTGGGTATAAATTCTAATAATATATATATATATATATATGCATATTTTTTAAATATAGAGCACGAGGAATAAAAATTGGGAGGCAAACCTTCCAACAAGCTGAAAATATGTATGGAGCATTGACAATATAGTATGTAAGCGTCTTCTCTGGGTAATTCAGATCATCAATGGTCGAAATAATTGACAATAACTGCATGAACACGCCATTAATATCAATGAAATTTACACAATATAATAACCACAATCAAATTTATCCTCAGTTTGTTTGTTTTTTTTTTTTTTTTTTTTTCTTCTCAGATGGAAATCTATCTTTAGTTGAGGACCATTACAATATGACAAGTCCATAACTTGCAATGATTATTAAGCAAGCAGATACTTTCCAACACTAAACGAACAAAGACGGAGATGCACAAAGGAAAAATAAATAAGTAACAATTTTTACAATACCAGGATATACCTTAATTTGGCTCAATGCTGAAAGCTTCAAACCAGTCATATCTAAGACCTTCAAACACTTACTAATATGCCTCCCATACTTTTTTGTGGCAGAAGGCTACAATAGAATGTATAGATCAAAACAATTGAGTAAGGTAAATAAAATAGATTAAAACTTAGAAGAGTTCGTGCTCTAATACACACCAAAATTACACAATCCCGATATTCATTGATCTGAATGTGTGACTGAACATAGTAATGGACCTGGAAATTCAGGAAAATACATGTAGATTACACAAATGGAGTTAATTCACACCATGAGAAGAAGGGGAAAAAAAAAAAAAACCTTGATTATAAAATTCCCCCTCCAAAGGAAAAGGGGACAAAAAAAGAGAGAAGAAACGAAAAGTAGTGGTAATGGAATACACCAGCACAGAGATAAGGGTTTGCCTGAATGAAATATGAAAAGGTAATTTTTTGTGTAAAAAGGCCTATTCATCTATTAGAAAATCATTATTGTTTCGCATCCATTAAGGTTCTCTGGCCGATATAATGCACAAAGAGTAATGAGTTAATAACATGATTCCTTGACATACCATTATCGAACCAAATAACATAGCTAAAAATTTATCTTCTCATATAAGCTACCTATCTCTCCATCAGCTTGATGGATTAAATCTATTAATTACTAAAGATAATATGCCTTTGATAAATGTAAATGCTACACTCAATCATGGACTACTGCCTCCCAAAAAGTGCCTTTCTTTGGAAAGAAAATTAGTAATTGAAAGGAACTGCATAAAAATTATACTATTGTAAACCGTATTGTTATTCCCATTTCGTTGTGTAACACCTGAATCCATACCATGTTTGCAACCCTCAACTAGTCTCACCATGAGTCTGAAAGTTGCTTCTCCAAAACTGCGAGATAAATATAACAACTCATACTATTAAAGGGAATTTAGAAATGCCATAGTCCTTACAGATGCTTTGTCAAGCGTACTGAGCCCTACACCAATAGCAAACACGGGAAGGCCCTGTCACAGAGGAAGCCATTAATTGTGAGTGCACGAGGAGGTGTGGAAGTGGCATCATTTTGATGTTTATAAAGAAGCACGGATACAGACACAGACACGCTGACATAAAAAGTTTCAAAAAATGTAGGATATGACATGTGGTGGATACAAAAAATATGATTTTATATATTTATTATACCATATATAAGAACAAGCAATTGTTATATGTCATCTATATGAATATTTAATTAAAGATAATAAGAAAATGCAATATAACACTGATTTCTAAAGTAGAAGAATATGCATAAATTTACATTTTTTTTTTCTTTTATCATTGAATTTCAAGTTATTATATGAATATATAAGTGTTAGTGTTGAGAAGTGTCCAATGAGTGTTGTGTTGTGTTGGTGTTCAACACAACACACTACCTTCTTAGAAGTGTCAGTGCTTCTTATCACTCAATGAAGCCAGATATGGTGCATTCAGAAACATAATGCCGAAATGACTAACTGGATAAAGATTAAGCACCTCTCTAGAGTAACCTGACAACCCTATGAGCTGTGAATCGCGTACTGCTCTGTATAAATCAGTAGGAACTATTGGTTTCTGTACATAGAAGAAGCAGAAAGATTAGAATGTAGTGAGTTATTGACTAACAAATTAATCAGGATACAGTCTCTTTCAGCAACAAATTGCCAAAAAAAATGAAAAGACAAAGCCTATGATCCATAACATCATTATCATGCAACTGAAACAGCGGAAAGAGCATGGTCATGTTTAGTTTGGAGAGGGAGATAGAGATGTCTTCTTATTAAGGTGTTGTAATATTATTTCTCAAATATTAGGACAAAAAGTTATCTATCTCATGGCAGCAGCATCAATAAAAAAATAAAAAAACCCACTGGCTTCATAATCTTATTTATCATGATATAGTTCTGTTTCATCAAATAACCCATTCCAAACTAGGTCAATTGCAGAAACTTTAGAAATCGAATACGTAAAGATTCATAAAGTGGACTCTAAACAGATTTCGTAGAGGACTAAGCCAAAGCGTTATAAGCTAATATAGCTAGAACTCGAAACACTGGCATTGCATCTAAGGGTAAAGATGCAGCTAGAATTTTGATTCTTACTAATGAGAAAAAAAACAAAAAAAAAAAAAAAAATGCAAGCCATTGAATGTTAAGCAATAGAACACAAGTCCCATAATGTGACCATCAATATTCCCAATCTAGTTGACCGTGAAGTTATAATTTTTTAGGTACAAATCCTGAAATTATAGAGGGTCTTGTTCTAAAGAAGATGGACATGGATATGGACACGTGACACAATACTGACACGATATGGACACGTCGACATCCAAATTCTCAAAATATGTAGGACACACCATGTGGGGGTCACATGCAACATATATAATTTTTTACATATTTATTATATGTCATATATAAAGATAAATAAGTATTATCATACAAATTATTCTCTCTCTTTCTCTATACATTATTTCTTACAAATTTTTTACATATTTATTATATGTCATATATAAAGATAAATAAGTATTATATAGCATATATATGAATATTGAAGTCAAAGATAATAAATTTTTAAAGTCTATAGGAGGAGAATATATATAAATTTGTATTGTTTTTGTTTTATCATTAGATTCTAAGTTATTTTGCTTAAACTTGTAATGTGTCTGTGTCTAAGTACTGGGAAATGTCCGATGAGTGTCGTGTCATGCGGTGTTGTACACGACGTTACCTTCATAGAAGTGTCGTGTGTGCCCTTATGTTTAGTTGGTTTTAAAATATTGTATATTATTTATTGCACCCATTTTTATGCAGAATGTAAAATCTTTTTAAATTTCTTAACATGTACATTAAGAGCACGCATTAACATAATCCAATTACAAATGCAGTCACACAAAATGATCTAAAATATCTACCATGTAATTATTGATTTAAATAATAAATTATTGCCAGAACCACCATCATTTGTATACTACATTAATTGCTACATTTAAGCTTAAAATCATGTTGTTTATAGCATGTAATTATTTTAAGAAGTTTACACTAATCTCTATATGTGAAGTCTATGCCTCAATTTAGAAATAAAAAAAATACGGAAAAGAGAAGAGAAATCGGAGTTTCAGTCATAACATCTATACTCATACACAAGCATCAAACTAATCATTTGTCTACGGCCTGTTTAGCTTTTACACAATGCAGCTTTTGAGGTGAACTTTGAACTTACCGCTAACATATTTTCAATTTCACTTTCAACCCTCCACTTTAAACTATCCACCAACTGAAACATTATACAAGCAACACAATTAATTTAAAAAGATAACGTAATTGAAATGCCTCCTTCCCCTAACACGAGGACAAATTTGAAAATTAAAAATAAAAATAAAATAAAATAAAAAATCAACCAGAAAGAAATGGATCTAACCATTTTGTGGGCCTTGGTAACATTCCCCTCTCTTGCTTTGAGGAAACGAGCCAAAGTTTCAGTCGGGTATCCCTGATGAATATGCTGCAACCGAAATGCAATCTTTGAATGAAATTTCATACAACCAGCTCCAGAGATCAATACAATATTTTAATTGAAAATGTAAGAACAAATCCAAAATGAAGCAACGCTACACACAAAGCAAGATTTCTTTAGATTTTAACAGTAGAAACTCAAGCTTTGATAAGCTACGTCAAATAAGCCTTGCTGAGAGATTTGAAAAATAGAGTCCAACAGATCCAGTAAACGTGTGACTACGGTTTGACCAACGGGCCGTCAGTTTTATTGAGTACATCATCTCTCACTAAGGGGTTGTTTGGGATAAACTAAATAAGTGTACTTTTTGACTTTTTATGAAATAGGGATTGGATTTGAAGTGATGTGGTAGAGAGGTGATGTGACTTAAATAGGATAGTGACTTTTTGACTTTTTAACTTTTTTAGGTTATGCCAAACCAAGCCTAAATCTAGTCTTCAATACCCATATGAAAGGCTTCAATAAGTAATATCAAGGAACAGACTTTACTACTTCTAATTGCACTTAGCTGTGTTTGGTTCATAAATTTGGTAAGAAATTTGAAAAGGGAATGGGAAAAGGTGAATGAAATATAGTTATACTTCATTTACACTTCACTTACTTTTTTTATTAGTCTTTCCAAATCCGTACGCAAATCATAAACCAACAATTTGTTGGGTACACCTCCTTAGTGGAGTAAGAGACCTAATTGATTTATTAAAAATATTTAATTTGGTTTGGTATTGGTTGTAATATATTTTTAATATATTATATCTAATTTTTGGAGGCCCAATAGGTATTTTATAATCAGTTTGGTAGCAATTAAGGTTTTGACAAAAAGCCCAAGAGTTCACAATATATTTGGTATTGTTTTTGTTTCTCCGTGGTGGAGCAGCCGTGATTGTCATTATTGTAGTAGAAATTGTGCTTGCTGCTAAAGTTAATGTCGGTGGGTTTGACTTGGTGGAGTTGTAGCTGTTGTCTCTGATTCGGCTGAGTTTGGGTCTATTATTTTGGGTCTTCTACAACTCTGTTTCGAAAACTTTTATTCATCTATTTGGTGAAATCTTTCCTTTTGATTATTTGTGATTATTTAAAATTCACCTAAACGTGGTTTTGTGAAACCATTAGTGTCTCGTTTGTAATCGTTTGAAAATTTTTGGTTAATAGTGGAATCGGATTTC
The DNA here is from genome assembly GCF_004153795.1 of Camellia sinensis. Lineage (NCBI taxonomy): Eukaryota > Viridiplantae > Streptophyta > Magnoliopsida > Ericales > Theaceae > Camellia > Camellia sinensis. The sequence goes on from NW_021026854.1 coordinate 866,988, forward strand.
GATCCCGTGGACGTACCTCACATTGAGGGAACCACGTAAAAATTCTTATGTCGTTGTTAATTTAATTTTTCCGCATTAATTTTTATTTTCATTTATTGATTTACTTGTGAGAAATCATATATTTTCCCTAACAACTAGTATCAGAGCTTATGATTTATTTGGGTTTATTTATTTTTATAAATCAATGGAGGGGAATGTGGGTCGTATGTCTAACTTCAATGGAAGCAATTAAGTAATTTGGAAAACAAAAATAGATGACTTATTATTTTGTAAAGATTTGTATGGACCTATTGAGGGTAATAGTGGCAAACCCGAAGGTATGAAAAATGATGAATGGAAGAAGCTTAACCGAAAAGCCGTTAGTGTTATTTGTCAATGGATTGATGACAGTGCGTTTCATCATGTTGCTACTAAAACTTCAACACATGATTTATGAAAAAAATTAGGCGGCCTTTATGATAGAAAATCAACCACAAATAAAATTTTTCTGTTTTGAAAGTTAGTTAATTTAAAATATAAAGATGGCTGCCCAATCCCAAAACATTTGAATAAAATAAAGAGTATTGTTAACTAACTTACTTCTACGAAAATTATTTTTGATGATGAGTTGCAGGCTTTGATGCTACTTAGTTCTTTTTTCGAAAGTTGGGAGACTTTGGTTGTGACGGTTACTAATTCGGCGCCCGATGAAGTTGTCACAATCAGTTAAGTCACTAGTAGTTTGTTGAATAAAGAAACTAAAAGAAAATTAACGGGTTATTCTCATTCGGAGGCATTTGTTGTAAGAGACCGAAGCAAAACAAGGGGGAGAAGGAAGACTCCTCATAATCGTGATCATGGTCATGATGAAAGTCGTGACAAATCAAGAGATGGTTCTTTTTATGAGAAAGGGCACACGAAGCGAGTATGTCAAAAGCTCAAGAACAAAGAGAAAAGGCGTGACAACAGTGTGGATAAGAAGCAAGAAGACACAACGGCGGTTACTACCGATGGTTATCTCATGGTCGTTTGCAAAAATGATTGTGTCAATTTTGTAGGTCAAGAGAACAATTTGGTGATTGATTCCGATGTTTCTTTTCATTTGATTTTTTTACTACCTACACCAAAGGAGATTATGGGTGTATTTGAATGGGTAATGAAGGTTTGTCCAAGATTGTTGGCATGGGTGATGTTTGCTTAGAAACAAATTTGGACTGCAAGTTGTTGCTTAAAGATGTGAGACATGTTCTAGAAATTCGCCTCAATTTGATTTCTACTCGGAAACTAGATGCCGAATGCTACAACAACAAATTTGGTGATGGAAAAAAGAAACTCATAAAGGGTTCCTTGGTGGCGGCTAAGTGCAAGAAAATTCGTACACTTTATTCGATGAAAGGAAAAATTTGCAAAGATGTTGTCAATGCACTTGAAGATGATACTTCTACCGAATTGTGACACAAGCGGCTTGGCCATATGAGTGAAAAAGAGCTACAAGTTTTGTTCAAGAAAGAGCTTCTACCCGGTTTGAAAGGTACGCACGAGATTTTAAAAAACGGCCGCAACCATTACGTAATGCCGTTATGTAACAGTTATGGTGGTTACCGTTACCCGTTACGGCCTCTATAACGGTGACGGAAATTTACATGTGTAACGGTTGTTTCGGTATTACATAACGGCCATAGCAATATCGTAACGGCCGTAATGGCCCGTTAGACACCGTTACACCCTTTACAATATCCTCAATAGCTTCCTTTTTCAAAAAAACAAAACAAAACAAAAGTTTACAAAAAAATAATAAATACTCAAGTGATCCAAGCCCAAAGAAAAAATCTTATATTAATTTTTTTTCTTTATAATTTTTTTTTAAAATTTATGTCACAATTTTCATTTTATAATCCTTTCATTTAATAATTGCGAATATTTTTCATTCAGTTAGTTCAGATATTGGTAAAAAATAATTTGTAGACATTTAAAATCAATTATTCTTAAAATCACTAACTATTGAAATAAAATGTAAAAGGCTCCTTTTATAGTGATTTGAAAATATGAAATATATTGGATCATACTTAAAAATTAACAAAAATTGATCAAAATTTATTTTAAATCCCAATAAATGTGATTCTGAAAAAAAAAAAAAAAAAAAAAAAAAACAACAATATGCGTATCAGTAAGTTTTCTTCAAATTGTACGAAAAATTAAAAAAATCACGGTTCCGGTTACCGCAACCATTACACTACGGCCTTTACACCCCACAACCGCAACCGCTATCGCGTCACTACAACCGTTATGACGACCGCAACCGCTTTTCAAAACCTTGGGTATGCATATTAAAACTTGTGTTCATTGCTTGACGGCCAAACAACATAGAGTTTCTTTTCATAAAAATGTTGCTTCTAGAAAAGAAAACGTTTTGAAGTTGATTCATTTAAATATTTGTGGTCCTTTAAAAGTTAGAACACATAGTGGTGCACTTTATTTTGTTACTTTCATTGATGATTATTCAAGAAAAATTTGGACTTTTGTACTAAAATTAAAGATTAAGTTCTAGATGTGTTTAAACATTTTCAGGCCATGGTTGAAAGAGAAACAAGGCAAAAATTGAAATGCATTCGAACAGACAATGGTGGTGAATACATTGGGCCATTTGATGAGTATTGTCGCAGTCAAGGTATTCGGCATTAAAAGACAGTTAAGAAGACTCCTCAACAAAATGACGTTGCCAAGAAAATGAACCGCACCATTGTGGAAAGAACAAGGTGTCTTCTTTCATATGCTAAATTGCCAAGATCCTTTTGGGGTAAGGCAATGAGGACAGCGATTGACGTAATCAATTTGTTTCCTTTCTATCCTTTGAATGGTAATATTCCCGAAAAAATTTGGACCAGTAAAGATGTGTCTTATGAGCACTTTAGAATGTTCGGTTGCCAAACTTTTGTTCACATTCTAAAAGATGAGAGGTCCAAGCTTGATAACAAGTCAAGACAATGCATTTTTCTTGGCTATAGGTGTGATGAGTTTGGTTATAGATTGTGGGATACGGTCGACAAGAAAGTTATTCGAAGCCGTGATGTGTTTCTTGACGACCAAACAATTAAAGACTTTGGCAAAGGTGATCAACTAGAGCCAAAAACTAATGATCTCATTGATATGGATCCATCTCCTTCATCTTCAGTTAATGATGAAAATAGGGGAGATGTACAACCAGCTATTGAAGATGTGGAGGATGATGCTAATCATAATGAAGTTGAGCTCAAAATTGAGGAAAAGCATCCAACTCAAGAACCGCCACCACAACTTGAGTTGAGAAAATCTACAGGGGACCGACAACCTTCTAAAAAGTATCCTCCCAATGAGTTTGTATTGATATCCGATCAAGGGGAGCTCGAGAGCTACCAAGAAGCAATTGAGCATGAAAGAAAGGTGATTGGAAAAAGGTAATGAAAGAAGAAATGAATTCCTTACTTGAAAATCACACTTATGATTTGGTGAAATTGCCTAAGGGAGGAAAATTTTGAAAAATAAGTGGATCTTCAAATTGAAGAATGATAGCAAGAATCTAAGGTACAAGGCACGCCTTGTTGTAAAAGGCTAGGTGTTGACTTTGATAAAATTTTCTCGCCGGTTGTGAAAATGTCTTCTATTCGGGTTGTACTTAACATGGCTGCAAGTATGAACTTTGAAGTTGAACAACTTAATATGAAAATTTAAATGGAGCAACCGGAGGGTTTTGTGAAAAAAGGGGAAGAGAAATTTGTTTGCAAATTGAAGAAAAGTTTGTATGACCTTAAGCAAGTGCCGCGGTAATGGTACAAAAAATTTGACTCTTTCATAATGAAAAATGATTTTTCTAAAACCACTTCGGATCATTGTGTGTTTGTGAAAATTTTTCTAGATGACAAATTTATTATTCTTTTGTTTTATGTTAATGACATGTTAATTATGGGTGAAGATTCTACCATGATTAACAAATTGAAGTTGGAGTTGAGCAAGTTTTTTGCTATGAAAGATTTGAGACGGGCAAAACAAATACTTGGTATGAAATTGTTCGTGATCGCAAAAAAGGGCTGATTTGGTTGCCTCAAGAAAGTTACATTGCGAAAGTTCTTGAGAGGTTCAACATAGATAAAGCAAAGTTGGTTGGTTATCCACTTGTGGGTCGCTTTAAGCTTAGTTCAAATCAATGCCCTACAAGTGAGAAAGACAAGGGAGAGATGTTGAAAATTCCTTATGCTTTAGCGGTTGGTTCTTTGATGTACGTCATAATTTGTACAAGGCCGGATATTGCTCACGCTGTTAGTGTGGTGAGTCGGTTTCTCTCTAATCCGGGTAAAGAACATTCGGCAGTGGTGAAATAAATTCTAAGGTATCTTCGAGAGACTTCGAAGGTGTGTTTGTGTTTCGAGAATGGTAAGCCGGTGCTTAATGGGTTCACAGATTCCGACATGACTGATGATGTTGATTCTAAGAAATCTACTTTGGGATATTTAATGATTTTTGCAGGGAAGTTGTGGCATAGCAATCCAAATTACAAAAATGTGTTCCTCTCTCAACTACCGAAGCTGAATTTACCACCATTACGGAAGCTTACAAGGAAAAGTTATGATTGAAGAAATTTTTTCAAGAATTGGATTTGAAGCAAGAAAAGTATGTGTTTTACTGTGATAGTCAAAGTGCTATTCATTTGAGTAAAAATTTTACTTTTCATTCGAGATCAATACACAATGATGTGAGATACCATTGGATTTGTGATGTGTTAGATTCAAATTGTTGCAACTCGAAAAGGTACACACATATGATAATATTTAGTAAGACTTTGTCGAGGGATAAACATTTAAAGCGTCAAACTTTGACGGGTATGGTTGATATCTCCACTTAAGTCGGTAGGGGGAGAATTGTTGGGTATACCTCTTTAGTGGATTATGGAACCCAATTAGTTTATTAAAAATATTTAATTTGATTTGGTGTTGGTTATAATATATTTTTAATATATTATATCTAGCTTTTGGAAACCCAATTGGTATTTTATAATCAGTTTGATAGCAACTAAGGTTTTGATAAAAAAAAAAACACAATAGTTCACAATATAATTGGTATTGTTTTTGTTTCTCCGTGGTGGAGCAGCTGTGATTATCATTATTGTAGTAGAAATTGTGCTTACTGCTAAAGTTAATGCCGGTGGGTTTGATTTAGTGGAGTTGCAGCTGTTGTCTCTAATTCGGCTGATTTAAGTCTATTATTTTGGGTCTTCTATAACTCTATTTCGAAGACTTTTGTTCATTTATTTGGTAAGGTCTTTCCCCGTAATTATTTGTGATTATTTGAAATGCACCAAAGAGTGGTTTTATGAGACCATTTGTATCTCGTTTGTAACCGTTTGAAAACTTTTGATTGATTCTATCCCATGGACGTACCTCACATTGAGTAAATCACGTAAAAATTCTTGTGTTGCTGATGATTTAATTTTTCTACATTAATTTTTATTTACATTTATTGATTTCCTTATGGGAAATAATATATTTTCCCTGCACAATCTACACAATCAAGATTCTCACATAGACAACACTCAAACAGAATAACCTAAAATATGAAACGAATTGTCTAAAAGAAAATCGAGGAAAGGAAAAGAAAGTGTAGAAATTTTCTAAAAATGAATCACATCAATAACCATGGAAAAGAAAATAATTAGACCCTTTTTCAGTGGTGTACATTTTCTTGTCCCACAAATTTAAAAAGAAAAAGAAAGATTTTTAGGATCGTTATCTTGATTCTGTTCCAGAATTTTCTTGGAAATGAAAGATTCACAAGGGATCTGAGCAGAAAATTTGACGTGGGACTACCTAAACACACGACACAAGCCTATTCGGGTTTGGGACAGCACGCTAAGCAAAAATAAATAAAATAAAATCAGTAAAATAGAAAAGACTGAGCAAAGGCACAACAAAATTCTGAATCTACATGGAATCGAAAATACAAAAAATTGACCACCGTTGACAAACAAAGCAAACATATTTATAAATAATAAAAAATTAAAAAAAAAAAGGAAAAGAACATAAAGAAGAAAAATGCGAACCTGGAAAGCCTTTTTCAGTGGTTCTTCAGCTGTTCGAATTCCCCAAAGTAAAAAAAAAAATTAAAAAAAAAATAAAATAAAATGAGAAACTGAGAGTGAATGTAACATTCTATTAGGAGAGAGAGAGAGAGAGAGAGAGACCTTGGTCCATCAATGCTTTGAACTGATCGATTGCTTCTTGAGTTACGGTTCCCATTGCTCTTGTCTCTCATCAAATGTACACAATGATCGAATTTACCACTTTCTCCCCTTCACTTTTGTTGGTCTCTCTCTGGATTTCAGAGAGAGAGAATGAAAGAAGAAAAACAGACAGAGAGGAGGAGGAGAGAGAAAGAAATTGGAGATTCCTATTTAGTTAGGAGACAGTGCATAGTGAGGGGTCAAGATTCAACCGAGGCATTACTTTCCTCTCTCTTTCTCTGTCACTTTCTTTTTTTTTTTTTTTTCTTTCTCCCACCCTTTGTCTTTTTGTTCCGGGCAAATTACAAACATCCCCTCAAAATTTGATAAAAATACAAATTTTTCTTTAAAGTTTAAAAAATTACAAATTATCCCCTGATATTTATCTTTTCATAACAAATTATTCCCTAAAGTTTTTATTTTCATATAAATTCCTTCCTAATTTGTTATACAAATTTGACCTTTAAAAAGTAATTTATAATTTCTCAAATCTCAAGAGAATCTATATTTTCACCAAACTTCGAGGGGTGTTTGTAATTTGCCTTTTTTTTATTTTAAATTATTTTTTTTAGTTTTTCTCAACCTTTACTTTTTCCAAAATCTATTTAGCACTCCAAAGTCATAATATTACATATATGCACATAATATTTCCAATAATGTGGCTTAAATAAATTAATTAATAAATGAGATGATCTTACTTCTGATTTGGTGAGTGTGCTCATGTGCATGCTACTATTCATCAATAATGCTAAATTTAAAATAAATAAAAAAATTTGTGTAAATAATGGATTTTAGCTGTGGCTTATCTGATCAAAATAAGCGAGGTCAATTTTATTTATTTTTTATTAAGATTTCATTTGAGAGTTAGTTAAAATTTTAATTTATTAACCAAAAAAAAAAAAAGTCAACAAAAAAAATTAATACTGAAAAGCTCAGTGCTTGATTTAGTTTTTAGAATTTTTTTTTTTTGTAAAAATTAAATTCTAGTTTGCTTTCTAAAAATAAATACCAAAAGAAAATTTTTAAATTTTAAAAAATTATTTTTGCTTTCTAGCTCAGTGCTTGATTTAGTTTTTAGAATTTTTTTTTTTGTAAAAATTAAATTCTAGTTTGCTTTCTAAAAATAAATACCAAAAGAAAATTTTTAAATTTTTAAAAATTATTTTTGCTTTCTAATGAAAATAATAAATTTTTTTTACCAAATTAATTTTGAAGATTTTTAAATGACATTTTAATTACAACCAAATGGTGCATAATAACTCTTATAGTAATTCCGATAACATATCAACGTGCTAACTGGTTAATAAAATACTTAGGTGTCGTTTGGGAAGTTGATTGAGTTTTTGAGTTTTTGGTTTTTTTGGTTATTTTAGCTTGAGACTAAAAAGTTTGGTTCGAGAAGAACTTTTGGCTTTTTTGACTTTTTTGTGAGAGAAAAAATGTAATGAGTATGGGTTGAATGTGATATTTTATCTTATTGAGCTAAAAAGCCTATTTTATTTTTTGTAACTATTTTAGCCAAAAAAAAAAGCCCCAAAAATCTCTTCCCAAACAAAGGCTTAAGATAACCTTTAGTTTTAATTAAAAAGTTAAAAAGTCACTATAATTTATCAAATCAGTTTCTTTATTTTTCTGCACATATTTTCATGAAAAACTAGAAACTTACTAAAATAAAAACGATGGCTCAAATCTTTTCTATCATATGAATAATCTCTTGGATTTGGAATTGTAATTGTAAATGTGCGTCTCTCATCTCAACCACTTTTCACTTTCTAAATGGAGACACAACACAACTAACATTGATCAATTTTTTTTTACTTCAAAAAGCGGGGACATGAAGTATTTCTACTGTATGATAATGAAATGAAAAAATTTGTGAAATATCTATTTCTAAGTTTGGATAGTAAGAGAAGTTTAATATATTTTTTTATTATTAATTAAAGTCTTTTAATAATATTATTAAAAAAATCAGCTCGTCAAAAAAACAATTCTTTGTGAAGATTTAAAATTTCTTTTTGAAAAGTTGAAATTTTCTATATAAAAAAAGAAATTTCTCTATAAAAATATTGAGAAACACTAATTACTATAAAAATGATACATATTCTTTATCTTATAAAATTCTAATATAAAGAATCTTAAACTAAAAATCTCTAATGAAATAATTCACATTATTAGAAATATATTAATAAATTTGTGAACGTACAAGCTATTGTAGATTTTCTCGTGAGAGAACAAGTCTAACTTCGCAAGTGTGGGTGTCGGTGGCTGCCCTTTCTCCGAAGGTGGGGATTCGAGCATTGTGCCGTTAAGACAAATTATATCAATATGATATTTGTCGATACAAATCATACTATATATATTGATGTCTTTCCAAGCAATAACATTATATTTTGGAGTATATTAAAAAAGTACATTTTTTATTTTTTTTTTGAGTTATATCACCTCTCTATTTTTTTGTACATTTTTTTCTTAAAAAGTCAAAAAATAAACTTATTTAGATTATTCTAAATAACCAAATATGGTGTAATAGCATGAGTTTATTTTTTTTTATTTAGTGGGGTGCAATAGCATGAGTTGTGAATATAGATAATTTTGTCAAATTATATTATTTGTTACGTTTTTCTTATTTACGATTGATTTTCCTTTGTTAGCATGTGAAGTTTCTTCCACAACATAAATTCATTAAAATGTAAAAAATTATTATTAACTTTTCCTGTTGCGTACTATTTATTACATGTCTACTTAGAAAATCACATGAGAAAATAGCTTTGACAGAAAGAAAACTTTTATGTTACAGTGAAGCGAAATATTACGGACAAGCTTAACAAAGGAAATTACTATGTAGCATTTTTGGAACTTTAATAATATCTCAACAGTATATATAGAGCGACTGCGTAAGCAACATTTGTATTTGTAACAATTCAGTTTAAGAAAATAAAAATTAATTTACAGAATCAGACACTGAATATTTATAGATGCATAAGATTTTTCAAAATAAATCTAACTTGCAAATTCCATAACATACTGGGAACTCAAGTCTAATGTGCATTTTTGAAATTTTTGGGTTAATAAGCTTAAATTTAAATCTTTTTGGGCTAAAATGACATAATTTGTCAAAAAAAAAACATATTTATTCAAAATTATATACTTATCTAAATATTCAAATGTCACTACAACAAATTATATTTTTAGCGACTAAATTTTTAGTCGCCGAAATATTTTCCCGACTAAACTTTTTGTTCGCCGGATTTGTTGTGGGGTGATTGTCAGAGAAGGAATTGGTGACTAAAAAATATTTAGTCGCCAAAAGTTCTAAATTGCAGACTAATTTTTTAGTTGCCAAAAGGAAAGTATTAGCAACAAACAAAATCTTCAGTCGTTGAAAGGCTAATTGGGGACTCATTTTTTAGTTGCCAAAAGCAAAGTATTAGCAACAAACAAAATCTTCAGTCGTTGAAAGGTTAAATTGGCGACTGATTTTTTAGGCACCAAAAGATTACAATTCAATTTAACATAACATTTTTAGCTACAAAAACTTTTGTCTCCAAAACTTAAATTAGGTAGGGTAACCAAAGTTTTAGTCACGAATTTTTTTTTTTTTTGTTGCTCATCTTACTTTTTTTAGCTACTAAATGTTTAGTCACTTAAAGTCCAATTTGTTGTTTAGCTGCTAAATAGTTTAGTCACCTAAAGTCTAATTTTTTTTTTAGCTACTAAAGTTTTAAAGGTAGGTAAAAAAAACTTGTATGTTTAGGATGACTTTTTGGCTAATTACGAAAAGATGTGCAAAAAGTAGAGAGAAAAGAGAATCTCTGACTTTTTGGTATGAGTTGTTGACTTTTTGGCTAATTTAGTAACTTTTTGACTAATTGGCTAAAAAAGTAAGTCCCCAAACGGGGCCTAAATGTTTAGTCACTTAAAGTCCAATTTATTGTTTAGCTGCTAAATAGTTTAGTCACCTAAAGTCTAATTTTTTTTTTTAGCTACTAAAGTTTTAGACGACTGTCATATAATTTTTTTGTTTTGCTACTAAATATTTAGTCACCAAAAGTGTTTCTCTTCTTTTTTTTTTTTTTGGTTACTAAATTATTACTCGTCCAAAGTCTTTTTTTTAATGGCTGCTAAATATTTTATAGCGATCCTGGTATTCCTTGTTATTGTTTAACTGAAATCCGGACTCGGTTCCGTAGATTCGTTGTTGTCTTATCCTCATTTCTATCCCTTACTCTTTGTGTTAGAGTTTTGGGTTGTGTTGGGCAAGTTGGGAATAAGTTGACTGTGTTTTAAAACTTAGAATTTTTGCCCAGGTTTTGGTCTTTACGCTCGAGCGGATATTTGACGTTCGAGCGGGTTTTTGTTGTTGCCTTTCCGCTCGAGCGGCAGTTGGAACGCTCGAGCGTGAATTTCCTTCTCTCAGCATTTTGGACGTCTGCAGAAAATTCTGGGAGAGTGCATCCGGCGCCCGAGCAGATCTTTGGACGCTCGAGCGTGAACCTGTGTCTGACGCTCGAGCGGGGTGTTGTACGCTCGAGCGGACCTGTTTTTATATCAGTCCGTGAAATCACCTTTTTGATCACTTTTTGATTTCCTTTCTCTCTCTTACTTTTTCAAAACCTCCATTGAAGAGCACCTCACTCTAAAACCCTAACTTCTCTCTTAGGTTTGATCTAGTAGGAGTTGTTTTCTCACCTTGGGCCTTTACAAAAGTTGTGTTGATCGTAGAGGGCTATCTTTTAATCTGAAAATTTCGGGATTTGGAGCATTTCCGTTTCTTCATCTCCTTCGTTGAGCCCCATCATTCGAGGTAGGGATATCCTACTCCTCTTTATGAGCTTTGTCTTTGAATTTTAGCATTTTGATATGTCGGGGGTTGTTGGGTAATTTTGAAAAAGGTTTGGGCCTTTGTGCAATTTTACAAAAGTTGGGGATTAAACATATAAACCTATATGCATGTTAGGCATAGAGAAATGAGATTAATGTTGGGACATAGATGGAAATAGAACCTTAGGGTTGTTTTGTGAATTATGGTAATTTGCCCTAATTGGTTTAATTAATTAACACATATAATTAATTGAAGAAAAAGATGAATTGAATTGAGAATGTTGAAATTGGGAATGTATGGGACTAAAGAGTGTAGTCGAGTCTTTTATTGCTCATCTAGTTGAAATGTTGATATATTATCCATTTGTGCATTATTTCCTACTTAGAAATAATTGCTTTGGGCTACCGGTGGAGGGTAGTGTTGATTGTTGTAGACAATGCATGATGATTAGGCAAATTGAAACTAATCAATTGGAT
>NW_021026854.1:878564-917611 GCF_004153795.1 Camellia sinensis
ACCATGGCTTTGGAGTTGATTTTATGATAGCTATCTGTGAGTTGTTATTGTTGAGGATCATGTTGAGTTCCCTACTGGACTATATGTTCATCCCACGTTGTTGAATCTTTTTCAGGTGTTGAGCAGAATGTGCTGCAAGAATTGGGTCTTCTGATTTGTTGGCCACGGGGCCTCTCTTATGTGGGCGGAATGCCATTGTTGTAAAGGGGTTACACCCTTCTTCTTGTATCTTAAGTGATGTAAGCCCAAGGGCAATTTATTAAGTATGTTCATGTAATATTTACTTTGCATACGAATGAGATTATTGTTAATCACTTCTACGGATTGAATGTATGAGTTTATTTCCGCATGTTATCCTTGAAATTGAATTAAGTTAATGAATTTGGTAATGACTTCGAGTAATAAAAGGTGGGGCATGACAACTTGGTATCAGAGCTAGCTGGGTTTGAATACTTTGAGCTCGTGGGAGGTGGTTTTTACCACAGTGGGTTTACTACGTATAGTGAGGACGTTGCATATAGATATCATGAAAATTAGGACTTATGTGTTGCATTTATGTGAGCATGGGATTTAGTCTCTCGGATAGTGTTCATAGCCGGTGAACTTGCTTTGAGGTCCTTTTGGAAACACGCCTGATCAACGTGGTTTCTGATGGGAATTCCTTGAGAGTTCCGGGATGAGTGGCTATCTTTGTGGACTTGATTCGATTATGTGTTTATCTGTCTAAATGACTGTATGCAATAGAGATGTAAACTTTGAGACTAAGTGTGTCTTGTCACTTAACGGTAGTGGAGTGTGCCTTGGAGAAGGCTATTGTGTTTTGCGCTAAGTGTGTTTTGCCTTCATGCTTAATAGGATGTCTACAAGAGGGAGTAGAGGTCGGATGAGTAGTAAGAGCGCTGGGAGAGGCACAACAGTTCCTTTAGTACTTGTCGTTGCAGCATCGGCTGTTGGCGAGGATGTCGCACGTGAGATTGTGAGAGCAGTGCAAGACGCCCTAGCTCGCACTGAGGGCGGCAGCGGGCATGCTCTCAAGCTTACAAAGGAGTTCTTTCGCTCCAGCCCACCAGAGCTTGTGGGGGAGGCTAAATCGTTGGAGCCAGAGAGTTGGCTAGAGCAGATTACTAAGACTCTTGATATGCTCAGAGTCGAAGATGAGGAGTTGAGGGTTTCTTTGGCGACTTTTCAGTTGAAGAGTGATGCGAGTTATTGGTGGAAGTATGCTAAGAATAATGTGGGTAGCACGTGGGTTGCTTTTACCGAGACCTTTTGGGCCAAGTATTTCCCTCCTTCTGCTCGGGAAAGGTTGAGGAATCAGTTTTTGGAGTTGCGTCAGGATGATACTCCTGTGGCACAGTTTGAGATGCGGTTTGCTAGCTTGTCGAGGTTTGCTCCGGAGTTGGTGACAACAGAGGAGCGCCGTTGTTCCGAGTTTGAAAGGCGGTTGTGTTTCAATATTCGGGAGAAGGTAGCTGGATCCTTTTGGAAGGATTATTATTATTTAGTTGAGGCAGCGGCCCATGTGTAGGCCATGGTTGCGAGTGATGATGGGGTTAAGGAGGAGACCATTGCGGTAAGTCCTTCGGTTCCTAAATACTCTAGGCTCAGTAAGGGGTGGAGGCGGAAACATGCTCAGTCGGGGGCTGGTTCCTTTTCTTCGTCAGGGGTTTCGGACACTTCGGTTGGAAGGTCCGGGGAGGTGCAGGTTTCAGACCAGTCTCAGAGTAAAGGGTCTGGTGGTTGTTTCGTTTGTGGCCAGCAGGGCCATGGTAGACCTTTTTGCCCTTTGCATGTGAATTCTGCAAGTGTTTCAAAACCTAGTCAGACTCAGTCGTACCCGTCCAGTCGAGGGCGTTATCGGTACCAGAAGCGGGAAGGCCAGGCTTCGGAAGCCTCGCGAGGGGCGACTTATTAAGTAGCCCGATAGTATTACCCTGGAGGGGGACTTTTGTGTTGTTGACCGATAATGTATCATATGGATGATTTTGTTGTTGACCGGTGTACGGTTGAATGCTGAGGCACCATGTTTATGTATTGCTTATGTACGCATAGTGTTGTTTGTTTAATCCTCAGGTATTGGGGAGTATGTATGGGTTTTAAGCTCTCTTTTATATTGAGAAGTTGTTAATGGGGTCAATGATCCTAATGTTGTTGCTTCCTTGGTACCTATATGTTGATTTGTGTTTTGGGCTTTACTAGTTAGCGAGTCCATGGTGACCCGATCGGTTGTATAGGGGTAGTGTTCGTGTTAAGATTGGTTATCAATTGTGAAGTATAGAAGTGTTTCTATGTTATGTTGATACAGCACCAAAATGTGTATCATTTGTGTATTAAGGAGGTATTGTTGATGTGAGATGTGATCTCTTTTAAATTGTTGGCTAGGTTCTGAGCCATGTTTATGATTTTCAATTGATTAAGGGAAGGAAGGTGAAACAAAATTACAAAATCATAAATTTCATATGCCTTGTGTGTTGATAGCACAATTGTTATTTCTATTAACTATCATTATAGAAATGTTATGTTCTGTGTTGGTTGTGGCATCACTGTGTGAGTGATGGTTGTTGATGGTATTATTTTGGAAAGAAATGGAAAATAAAATTTTTCTGGTGGTTGGGCCACCTAAAGATGTTGTTGAAAAATTGATTTAATTCAAGGGTTTAGAGGAATTCCAAATGAATCTGTTTTTGGCAAAAAATTGTGGATGGTTATGTGTTTTGGACAACATCGTGTTGGTGAAAAATGTATACAAAGTTTTTGAGTTTTGCGTTGAAAATGCAAGGTTTATTTTGAAATGTCTCATGAGCAAGAAAATGTTTTCCTTATATTAATGTGAAAGATTTGCCTTGAGTATCCTTTTATTGGAAGTAATAGTTGTTGAGTAGTGACTTAGCTTGAAGCGCTGGTCAGATGATGGTAAACTGTTTCGGAAGGGTTGGTCTTGTTGTAGCTTTTGTGCCTACAGTGTTGTCGTTTGGAACGTGTCCCCTTGGTTAGTCTCTTCCTTGGTAAGAGTGGATCGAAGGTTTGTAGGGAGAATAGTTTCTTTCCTAGTACTCAGATGTTGGTGTTGTGCTATCAGTTGGCCTTGTGCTTTTGGCATGTTCTAAATTTCGGGGACGAAATTCTTTAAGGGAGGGAGGTTATAGCGATCCCGGTATTCCCTGTTATTGTTTAACTGTAATCCGGACTCGGTTCCGTAGATTCGTTGTTGTCTTATCCTCATTTCTATCCCTTACTCTTTGTGTTAGAGTTTTGGGTTGTGTTGGGCAAGTTGGGAATAAGTTGACTGTGTTTTAAAACTTAAAATTTTTGCCCAGGTTTTGGTCTCTACGCTCGAGCGGCTTTTTGTTGTTGCCTTTCCGCTCGAGCGACAGTTGGAACGCTCGAGCGTGAATTTCCTTCTCTCAGCATTTTGGACGTCTGCAGAAAATTTTGGAAGAGTGCATCCGGCGCTCGAGCGGATCTTTGGACGCTCGAGCGTGAACCTGTGTCTGACGCTCGAGCAAGGTGTTGTACGCTCGAGCGGACCTGTTTTTATATCAGTCCGTGAAATCACCTTTTTGATCACTTTTTGATTTCCTTTCTCTCTCTTACTTTTTCAAAACCTCCATTGGAGAGCACCTCACTCTAAAACCGAACTTCTCTCTTAGGATTGATCTAGCTAGAGTGTTTTCCTCACCTTGGGCCTTTGTAAGAAGTGTGTTGATCGTCGAGGGCTTCGTTGTGATCTAAGAAATTTGAGATTTAGAGCACTTTGATCTCGGGCCATCTTCTCTATTTGAGTTCTCCTTTTGAGGTATGGATTTTCCTTGTTCTTTTTCAATACTTCGTCTATAGATAGACAAGTGGTAATTTTGTATTGCATAAAAATCATATCCATGTTGGATTTGTTTGAAATCATGAAATAAACCTAGGGTTGGTGGTGCGGAGAATGGTTTTGGCTTCATTGATTGTTGTCTTGGCTAGTTAAAAATACAAATTAGCATGTTGTAGTTAAATGAAGAAAAGCCCTAAATTATATTTTGGTTGGGTAAATTAAAATTGGGGTTTGTTGACCATTGTGTGTAAATCTCTTTTGTCAAAATGAGTGTGGTAAGGGTGTTAATGCCTAAGGGATTAACCATGGCTTTGTAGTTGATTTTATGGAAACAAGATTAGTGGAGTTGGCTTTGTGATAACAAAAAGGAAATGAAATCGTTTTTGTGAGAATGAAGGAAGTGTTTTCGAAATAAGTTTGAGAATTGGATTGTTATATCTTGAGTGTTGAACACACATGTAGAAATTGTATCTTTAACTACCATGTTAATATTGTAGTTGGGTTTGTGATTCATGATATTTGAGTCTTTTAATAGATGTACTAACTATATGCATCTAGAGGTCTTGTCCTTGGTCATCGGTGGAGGATGACACGGTTGTATAGAATTGTCGGGTATGCATTTTACCATTGATTAATTGAACATCGTATGTGATGAAGTGCTAGATACATTATATATATATATATATATATATATTTGCTCGGAAGGAGATAGTCATGTGTTCATATACTTTAACACATTGCTGGTGTCTTGATAGTTTATGTATATGCATTATACATGTTGGTTATGCCTTGATGTGCTGTGATTGTTGGTGTTATACCCCGCGCTTAGAATCAAAGGTACCGTTACCTTCCAACTAGCGCCTAGAGAACTGACCGCGCTAATAATCGGAGGCACCATACCCTTCCAGTTAGCGCCTGGTAAACTGGCTTGTTGTTAATGTTGTTGAGTGGGGTGTATTGATTGGCTTACTACGCACATAGCTAGTAGAGCGAAGTTGGTTATAGTTATTTCAGTATATCTTTGGCTTACTAAACACATAGCTAGTAGAGCAAAGTGGGATTATTGTTGTTTCGTTGTAACTGAAAATATCATGGATTTGATTGGTTACAGTTCGGAGGACCGAGTTACTCCATTGGTTGGTTGTATACATGTTGGTGGGTTGTAAATTTATATTTTTACAAAGATATGCATGTATAGTTATAATAGTAATAGAAACGAGCCAAAATGTCATTTTTATTTTTTGGAAAGTGTGGAGGAGGACGAATGTTTTAAAGATAAACATGTTTGAAAAGGGTACATCTTTGTATGTTTTGAAATTGGAAGAATGTAGTGGGCTTAGTGAAATTATTTCCTAAGGTATTATTAATGTTATGAAAGATTGGGAACGGGAATTAATGAAAAGAAAAGGAAAGATGAATCGCCTATGGCGTTGATTGAAATGGTTATTTTCAAGAAAAGTTCATACTTATGATATTTTGTATAAATTGTCACATTACTATTCTAGTATGAGAATGAGTGCTCATGATCATAGCTATCTGTATGTTGTTATTGTTGAGGACCAGGTTGAGATCCCTACTGGACTATATATTCATCCCACGTTGTTGAATCTTTTTCAGGTGTTGAGCAGAATGTGCTGCAAGAATTGGGTCTTCTGAGCCACAGGGCCTCTCTTATGTGGGCGAATGCCATTGTTGTAAAGGGGTTACACCCTTCTTCTTGTACCTTAAGTGATGTAAGCCCAAGGGCAATTTATTAAGTATGTTCATGTAATATTTACTTTGCATACGAATGAGAGTATTGTTAATCACTTCTACGGATTGAATGTATGAGTTTATTTCCGCATGTTATCCTTGAAATTGAATTAAGTTAATGAATTTGGTAATGACTTCGAGTAATAAAAGGTGAGGCGTGACATATTTAGTCACCAAAAGATTTGTTTCCATTTAATTCTTTTTTTAACTACTAACTATTTAGTTGCTAAAAATATTTAACTCCATTTTTAGCTACCAATTGTTTAGTCACCAAAAACATCATTTTATGTTTTTTTTTTTTTTATCTTAATTTATTTGTTCACAATTTGTATGTGTCACCAACCTAATTTATTCTGCCCTAATATGATGGGGTCTTTTGAGCCCCCAAAAAAAAAAAAAAAAGCTTTTAATGTCAAATTCTATACAAACCAAGTATATTCCAACTGAAAATAATAATTTCATACAGAACAAATAATCATACAAAAACCATGTTCTCCGTACACAAATTTATTTACAACTATGCAAAATGGCCATTTGGCATGGTACAAATTACCATTAGGTAATCTATATACCACGGCAATAAATATTTGTTCGATGTCAAAAGTATTCTGTACCCCGCCAAAAGTTATATGTACGATTAATACAAATTCACACAAAAAAATAGAGGACGACTAAAAAGCGAGATTATGAAAAAGTGTAAATAATCTTCCGTACACAAAAATGGAAGATCTACATGTCCATGTCAAAAGTCATCTACAAAAATAAATAAATAAATAAATAAAATAAAATATTACACTCATTAGTTTCATATAGCATTTGAAGATAATTTAACAGTTTTGGTGTATTTGTCTTTTCTTTAACTGTTTCATAACATGCAATTTTCCCCATTGATTCGACTCCATTGTTATTACTTTTTTAGGGAGACAGGTTTATCTACTTGTTACTTAATGGATTTTTGTTGCTAGGGAGAGAGTTGTTGGGCAATTCTCCTTTGTTTAACCTAGTGAATTCAATAAAAGTTTACAATTATCTCTCTGCTTCTTTCTCTATCTGATTTTTTTTTCTCTCTCCAATTTCATTGTACGTGAATATATATATATATATATATATAATCATGTAATTATCAGTATTTTTATTTTTGAAGACACCCAATCCATGTATTAGAGAAAACTTCAACACTAATAGGCATTTTTCCTAACAAACGTACATAAAAAGATCATGTAAATATCAGTATAATATTTTTGAACACACCCGTGTGTTATGAACTGGCAGTTAATTTGTATTTTACTTTATTATGGCTCATCGTTTTTCAAAACCCACAAGTTGAATGGTGAATGAATTGTCTGGCTCATGACATCATCTTTCACTTATGGTTATTTAAATAACAGATTTTTGCAGAATTTTAGAAGCTTTAGCATAAAAGAAACATTTCCTACTAAATAATCCTGCACATAATAGACTTTTAATGTCTCAAAAAATAAAAATAAATAATAGCATTTTAATAAGCACTCCATAACTTTCCTGTGGTTGGACTAACACTATAATATTCCTGTCAAAAGCATGTCAAATATCTATACTTGTCAGTTGCAGCGGTGAACTATTTTGCTCTACGACACAAATCCATAACTGGTAAGGCAAATACTTGTTCATAGGACATCCAAATATGCTCTTATTCAAAGAATGGGGTTGTTGCCATTATTTGAAGGTGCTTATTTAGAGTTGCTGATAAAATAAGTGAAAAAAAAAAAAAAGAAGAGACAAATAGAATATGTTTGGCAAAGGTTGTTGCCTTATGTTCAAATACGGACATGCATGGCATTGTCACTTTTATTTGAGAGGAAGTTTGAAAATTGTTGTAGTTCATTGTGTGTATGGGTGTGCCTCACTTAACAAATAAACTAAAAAGCACCCGTGTCATCCATAGTGTGGTTCAAAGGCTATTTTGCATTTTCGCCTCCCAAACAACGTTTTTCGACTAAATTTAAGGCGTTTTTTACTCCAACTCCCAACCTACGTGTGCTAATTACATCATGTCTGTCCCCACAAGTCCTATTTGTCATGAGAAAGCTACCCGTGACATTCATAGAGTGGTTCAGGAGCTGTTTTGTATTTTCGCCCCCCGAACGCCATTTTTCGACTAAGTTTAAGGCGTTTTCAGCTCTAACTTCCAACATATGTGTGTTAATTACATCTTGTCTGTCCCCACAAGTCCTATTTGTCATGAGGAAGGTTCCTATGGTATCCATTGAGTGGTCAAGGGCTATTTTGCATTTTTGCCCTCTGAACGCACTTTTTCAACTAAGTTTAAGACGTTTTCGGCTTTAACTCCCAACGTACATGTGCTAATTACATCTCATCTATGCCCATAGGTCGTATTTGTCACAAGAAAGCTGGTTGTGACATCCATGGAGTGGTTCAGAGGTTGTTTTGCATTGTCACCCCCTGAACGTCTTTTTTCGACTAAGTTTAAAGCGTTTTTGACTCCAACTCCTAACTTATGTGTGCTAGTTACATCCCATCTGTCCCCAAAGATCCTATTTTCCACGAGGAAGCTACCGAACACATCCATAGAGTGGTTCGGGGGCTATTTTGCATTTTCGCCCCCTCGAACATCCTTTTTCAACTGAGTTTAAGGCATTTTCGGCTCTAACTCTCAACATACATGTGCTAATTATATCCCGTCTGTCCCCACAGGTTGTAGTTGCCATGGAGAAGGTTCCCGTGGCATCCATTAAGTGGTCGAGGCTATTTTGCATTTTCGCTCCCCAAACGCCCTTTTTCAACTAAAGTTTAAGACGCTTTCAGCTCTAACTCCCAATGTACATGTGCTAATTACATCCCATCTATCCCCACAGGTTGTATTTGTCACAAGAAAGCTAGTTGTGACATCCATAGAGTGGTTCAGGAGTTGTTTTGCATTATCACCCCTTGAACACCGTTTTTCGACTAAGTTTAAAGCGTTTCGACTCTAACTCCCAACCTACGTGTTTTAATTATATCTATCTATCCCCACAGGTTCTATTTGTCACGAGGAAGCTGGCCGTGATATCCATTGAGTGGTTCAGCGACTGTTTTGTATTTTGTCCCCCGAATGCCCTTTTTCGACTAAGTTTAAGGCATTTTCGACTCTAACTCCCAACCTATGTGTGCTAATTTAATCTCATCTGTCCCCACAGGTAACTAGTTTATATTGTGATATAGTGAAATATGTCTATGTATGGATCAATTCATATAGTAACTAGTTCAAACAAGTCTAGATATAGTATCTATGTATGGATCAATTCATATATACACTGAAAATATGACCCAATGGGTCTTGGTTGTTATGTAACAATTATCTATATGCCTGTGGGTAGTAAAGATATTAGCTTAGATGTTATTTTGATGCATCAGATGAGCCAAAGATGAGCACTTTGGAAATCAATTTTTAATAATTTATGGGGAAATTCTTCTTACCAAATAGTAGGATGACCATCTGAACCCTACAAGAGGGTTGTGAGCCATAAAACCATGTCATTCAGATGACTGAGTTGTACTTGTTTTGCCTTCCTTGTTTTTTTTTCCATCTTCTACTTGTTTCATCATCTTCTTGAAGTGGTACTATAGGCAATACTGTGAAGTAATATCAACAGCAAAAATTAAAAAAAAAAAATAGAAAAAATAAGATGAGCAAGATAATGAAAGGAAAATGCTTCAAGGAAAAGTCGAGTGTGCCATAGGCAATACTGCAACAGCATGTAAATCCAAATCTTTCAGAAGAAAAATTCCAATAAATACTAGAAAATATAAAATAATTAGTTTGCAGGTAATAACATTTCTATGAGGGAGAAAAATGAAAAATTTTAGCCTTTAATTCATACACAACAAATTAGACATTGAACTATAATAAAAGTATATTCCTATCGATGTGTATTTTTAATAGAAGCCACTGAAGTCAAGAAGCATTTAACCAAAAAATAACGTGATATACAAGACTTTGTGGATGTTTGAATTTGGTTGGTGATACATGGCCCTCAAGATCATATTCTTTACTAAGCACTATACTCTGGCATCAATATCACATTTACTTTCTAGTCATGGTTGTCAACTTGCTAGTGTAACAAATTGACACAATATGTCAGATGCACAAGTTTGTCTTTACTCTTTATTCTTTAAAAAATATCTATAATCTATATTGCACAAGTAGCGGAGAGTAATACCTTAACTGATAACTCCATATATGCCTCTTATCTTGTTGCTGATAGGGGTGACCGTGGGCTCGATCAGGCCAATTTCGGGTAGAGTCTATTCTAGATAATAATGAAATTTATAGTAGCCCAAGGCCAGCCCAGCCCAGCCCAACATCAGTCCTAAATTATTAGCTATAGGCCTGACCCAAAAAATATGTCAGGTCTAAGCTTTTCCACTCTAGACTGCATAGTAAAAAATTAAATTTTCAAAAAAGATTAAACTCATCTCGTTGAACATTTTAAATGTATCATAAAGGTTTGAACACTTTGCATACATTGAAAGTAAAGTGTTACACATTGCTATACCTAAATCAAAACCCAATTTGATAAGGTAGGAGTGTATCTTCATAAGGTAGGAGTGTATCTTCATACCTTGTTAAACGATAAGATGTGCTAAGGTATCCCCCCTGCTATATGCATGACCATCCATGAGAGTGAAGATATGTGAATGTGCTCATGTGCACATGAATACACACAAACACCCTCTTTCTTGTATTAATTATTAAATAATTAGTAATACACAAGGATTATGGAGTAAAGTTGCAGACAGGAAGAACAAACAAGTGAACAATAGAAAAAATATCTCATATATTCATGCACGCATACCTTTTTGCTACTTGTATTTGCTTGGCCATTTGTAGAAGAGGCCTTTAACTCATTTGCCCTATTCTGCACACTCAGATCAAAATATTTCATCGTAGCAGGGTCATCACCTCTTAGATTCATTCCACAGCCTGCTTAGGCAAAAGCAATTAGAAGTTTCCACATAAATTGCTACTCTACTATACTAGCATAGCAATGGCATGTTTTGACATTACTCAATACTAATCTAATGCTACTAGTCAATGTGAGACGAACAATTCATTCAGTTACAAAAAAAAAGAAAAGAAAAGAAGAGTAAAGAAAAGAAAGAAAACAAAATGACAACATGTGCGGGTAATTTGTGGCTGTAAACAAAATTAAAAGGTAAGTATTTAAAGTGCAACCAATTGAAAAGTAACGTCCAAATACATACAAACTCATGGAAACCACATACTTCTACAAGTACTTGTGTGGATACAAATGACAACATGTGCAGCCATAAAAATAGATATAAAGATCCCATATATACTTTCTAAGATTTTATAATTAGGCTTCCAAGGGTGATTGAGAGTTACACTGGAAGGTATCCAATAATGTTTTAGTTATTATAATTTAGAAGATTCGGGGTTAAATTGTGTTTGGGAAGATACACTGATAATGCATGTGGCCTAGTGGCATCTCCACAACACTTCCATAGGGCTCATCAAAAAAACAAAAACAAAGTGATATTAATAACATCAGCAAGTTGAAATTTAAAGTGATACCAACCCTGTATTCATAGTCACCAACGGTAACCAAAGAAGGGAGGGATAAATCAAGCACAAGAAACAAAGAATGCAATTGTTTACCATCTCCCACTACAATAAACGTGAATCATTTTCCCATTCCACATTAAAGCTTGACAATTTTTGCTGCTAATTTTCAAGTTAGAGGCCACAACAATCGTATGTTAGGATGGATGCAATTTGATAGATAATTATGTAAGCAATTACAACCTAGAAGTTGCATAGTAGATCAGTTTCAACACACAAAAAATGGAACCCCAACCATTCGACAGAGCTTGATGGTTTTGCTCAAGCAAGAAAAGCAAAAAAAAAAAACAAACAAATAAAGCCCAAATTCCAATCTTTTTTACCACAAATATTTCTTAAAAAATAAATTTATGAATGCACTTATGAATCAGTGCTTCTGAATGATTCTTGTTCGCTAAATTGAAAAAATCAGCTTGTTCATGGATTTTGATTTTTGACATCAAAATCTTTTCTCTGTCAAACCCATAAACCCTAAATCAAACCCATTTTGGACATCAAACCCATAATTTTATAGAAATCAAACCACTTTAACCAAACCCATTTAAGAAATCAACACAAAATTAAACTAAAAAAATCATATAAAACCCTAGCAAGCATGAGAAATGAGGAAATAGAGCAAGGCAGAGAGAGACATAAAGAAAGAGACATAGAGAAAGAGACAGACAGACAGAGAGAGATTGAGCTTGACAGAGAGGGAGAGAGACTGAGAGCGACAAAAAGAGAGAAAAACCTGTGATTTGCGGCAATAGCAGTGGTGAGCGCCAGTGGTGAGCGGGGGTGAGGTTTGCTGGTGACTGTTATGTGTGTGAGAGAGCTCTATGTATGTGAGAGAGAACATAGATCTTGTGTTTGTTTGAAAGAGGGGCGAGAGGGCCAATATTCGCTTCCCTTAAATTTTTTTTTTTGTTTCTACCTTTAGCGGCTAAACTTATATTTGTCACCAAATTATAATCAATAGTGACTTCAATTTTTGTAGCCAAAAGCGTAATTTGGCTACTATTTTTTTTTTTTTTTCGTCGGCAAAAATTGATTATACAATGATTAAAAATTTTTTTGTTACCAAAATTTTATATTTGCTGGCAAAAATATTTGGTCACCAAAGAGTAATCCAAAAAATAAGCTTGTTATTTGGCGACTAAACTTTTTTTGGTCGGCAAATGGTTGTATACAACAACTAAAACAAGAATTAGTGGCCAAAATGTAGACTAACGCTGACTAAAAATTTTTTAATCGCCTATTTAGCGACCAAATTTTTAAGTGTAGTCTAAATTTAAAAAATTTAGAGAAAATAAAAAATCCATTGATGCTATAATATTACAGCAAAAAATAAAAATGCACTTAAATTTTTTCCAAAAAATAAAAAACCAAATAAATAAAAATACTTTAATAATTAAAATTATATAATCACTGTATGTGTTGCAAATTAAAATATATATATCTATATATATAATTATAATAGTAAAATAAAATAATAAAAGTCAAATTAATGAATGAAACTGAGGGAAATATAAGGAGAGTATTTTGGTCTTTATCTAATTTTTTTTTATTAATTCTAACAACTTTAAAAGTTTTTTCCAACTTCCTATATAAATTGAAATAATTATATTCATCTAATACATTCCTTAATATCTGTTTTTAGAACATATGTTAACAAAAGTTTTAATTTTTATATACGTACCTAAAAAAAGACAAGTTAACATCGGTAATGCGTGGGTACCAATATTCTTATCAATGCAAGGTCATGATTTTTTGCTTTGCCTACCTTTGGATGCCAAAGTTCCTTTAATGCATTTGAACAAAATTCCACATGACCCAGTATGTTGACAACTCCTTTTGTTGTTTGAGCTAACATTAGTTGGCGATTAAGTAGAGAATTGTTATGTGTTATTTATTTTTTTTACCATTATATATTCATTAATGGCTTATTAATTAACTTCAAATAAAAAAATTAATCATAACAGTTGTGTTACATACACCAATTAATGTACACACTAATATACTAATTAGTGTTATGTCATTATTATTGACTTCACATATTATACAAATTACAAATATCCAAAACCTCTAAAATTATGTCACATTATCTGTTAGTATATTAATTGGTACATATAACATTATTCTAATTTAATGGTGCTGCATGCACTAATTAACGTACACACTAATGCACCAACTAGTATTATATTATTATTACTGACCCCACCTATTATACAAATTACAAATATCCAAATAATAATGTTATATGTACCAATTAATATACTAACTAGTATACTAACAGATGATGTGACATAATTTTAAAATTTTTGGGTATTTATAATTTGTATAATTGGTGGAGTAAGTAATAATGACATAAAACTAGTTGGTATACTAGTGTGTATATTAATTTATGCATGTAATACCACCGATATTCAAAACCTCTAAAATTATGTCACATCATCTGTTAGAATATTAGTTAATACATTAATTAGTACATATAGTATTATTCTAATCCGATGGTGCTACATGCACTTATTAGTATACACATTAATGTATCAGCTAGTGTTATGTCATTATTATTAATCTCACTTATTATACAAATTATAAATATCTAATGATAAAAAATAGTGATATTAAGCCGTGATAAAAAAAAATTTAATGACATAATATTTATCGATAAAGAATCAGGAAATAGTCCCCCATCAAATTACAAAAAGCAAAGGAGGAAAGCATGGGTAATTGGTCATCCTAAGGTTTAAGAATTCACTTTATATGCAATTGTTGCCTTCCACATAAAGTTGCTAATACCACCTGTACCTTCAAAAGGGTGCATCTTATATATTTTATTACAATGCAAATAATATAATCACAATTTTTCATAATAAATAATACAATGTCATTATTTTCTCACTAAAATAATTCTTAACATTTTTCTTATTGAAATTTTATTATTAATCCGTAAAAGTTATTTATGTGATGCTCCAAATTTTTAGAACATCAAAGGAAATTAAACAGACAAAATAACTTAATAAATCAAAAAGTTGACATCGTAATTGAACATTTCAACTCTCGTACATAACTAAAGGTTCAATCAACAATAAATAAAAACTTAAAACTATCCAAATACAACATCAAATAAAATTATAAAGCTCTTAATGACTGTTATATAAAATAATAAAATTTATTCAGCTCTAATCAGGGTTTCAAGTTAGCCAAGGTTCTACATTAGCGTCAACTCCATTTCAGTCTCAATTATTTCTTTGTCAAAACCTGGCATAAAACGCCAGGGCAACAAAAATATATGCCATAAGTTTTGCAACACAATAAGAAAACATAACCAACCTACCATTCTTTTTAAGAAAAAAATAATGAGATTATAAATATGAGATAACAATATAATTGTAAATATAAATTACAACTATTAAAATAATTTCAATTATTCTAATAAACTAGGTGACACTCGAAATCTCACAAAGAGATTTAACTTACCAACCACTAAACATGGCAACGGTTAATTTGAAACCCCCATTGGTCAAATATTCAAGTGTTACCAACTGTAACTACCAGGGATGCCCACGTCCGGAGTTATATACCCAAGTAGTGGCATCCATGGTCTGCCCTAAGGAAACGGTCTGCCAAGGATACGTTACCTCCCTGTGTGCCACCTGCACATCCACCCTTATTCCAAAACCGAATACCAAAAAAGGGTTTAAATAAGTCTCGTGTCATCTTAGAGTTTCGCGACACAATTTACGTGAGAATTCTCAAAACCAGGGCTTACCCTAAACAACCGATATTAACCGTCAACCCTTAATTTCGTACACTCTTTAAAACCAAGACTCACCCTGAACAATTGGTATTAACCGTCAATTGTTAACTTTGTACATGCCATTAAATATTTTAGTTAGTTTTAATATTAATCACAAATAAATCCAATTTTTAATTATAAATGCAACCGGGTTGTGCCATTGGCCCCAAGCACTGGGTTCGGGGTGGTTTACCGTGGGCCGTGTGCCTTGTGGGCCTATCCATGTCAATAAATAATGTTATACCAACTCATTAAAATTCCCAACATAATTACAGATGTCACACAATAATAAATAATTGTACAAAATTTAAATAAATAATTTATTTAAACCATGGTATGAAATAATAATTTAGATACAAAGAAAATAAACCATAATCGCACACATACATGGATTTTTAATTTACAAGATTAGACTACCACAATATTAAATAAACCACAAACACCCATACATGGATTACTAATTTACGATGTTTAATGAATTAGACCAACACAATAATTAAATTTTTTTTTATCCAAATAATTAATTGAAGTAATAATCTTAAACCTGCCTAGAAATTTTCAGGATGTACCTTAGGTAATAAAAATTATAAATAAATTATTTATACAATTCTGGAATTCGTGAAAATATACAGAATATTCAATAAACATGTTTAGGTCATTTTTCATAAAGAATTTTCCAAAAATAAGTTATAAATAATTCTGTAAAATTCCTAGAAATTTTATGACACAGATTTATCACATTTTCTTAAATTAATTTCATACTTAAATTCATAGATCAAATCCATAATCTAAAAATTTATATGAAACTAGACTTCTCAAATTTCATCTTTAAACATGTTTAGGTCATTTTTCAGAAAGAATTTTCCAAAAATAAGTTATAAATAATTCTGTAAAATTCCTATAAATTTTATGACACAGATTTATCACATTTTCTTAAATTAATTTCATACTTAAATTCATAGATCAAATCCATAATCTAAAAATTTATATGAAACTAGACTTCTCAAATTTCATCTTTTAGTTACAAATTACCAGATTTGGCTTAATATAGAATTTTAATAAATTTTCAAACATATAGTAAAATCTATCTTATAGTTTCAGATTTAATTAAAATTTTGTATAAATTCGTACAAAACTCAATAATTGTTTCAAAAATTCCTCGATGAACTAGACATCATTCCCAACAACTTTATAGAAGAAATCATCTTCAAATTTTGAGATAAAATTGTCTAAAAATTTGTACAAATTTTCTGGTAGATTTAAGGGCCAAATAAAATATTCAATAATCTTTTTAATGGCATAAACTACACATGCAAGTCCAAATTTCACAATATTATCATGATTTTAAGACTACCAATATCTTCAAAGATTTGATATACAAATCATAAATTTACATACAACTATAAATAAAATTCTTTTTACAAATTTAGTCATTTTATATATAAATATAATCTGAAAATTTCAACATTTAAAAAAAATGAGAGGATTTTCTTTCTTAATAATAGGATGATGAAATGGTAGAAAATTTTAGCTTCTTTAATCTCCCACTCTTCTTCTTCTCCTACTGCTTTGTTGCTCACAGAATTTTTTTTTTCCTTATTTCCTCACTGAATGCAAGCATGCATATATATATATATATATACACACACAATGCATTTCTCTCTCTCTCTCTCCTAGTCATTCTGTGGAATCTAATCAAATTTTGCAAGTCCAAGGCACATAATTGGGTCTCATCTCCTATATTGCATGCAAGCAAACAAGTGGCAATGTTGCCACCAAAAAAATCTGCCAAAGTTTTTTTTTTTTTTTTTTTTTGTATATTTGTGTATTTGTGTTGGTTTTTTAAAATTGATATACTAAGATTTTTAACTAAGATATTTGGTAAGAATAATTATCATATTGAATTCTTATTAAAATAATTTATAAACAACAATTATTGAATATCCATAAAATTATTATTCTTAATAATATCTTTGTTTGTGATTAAATTGAATTAATTTAAAACTAACTTTTACACTAATATGTATTTCAGATAAACTCTAGATAAGTTAATTAATTAATTAATTATTATTTTTAGAATAATTAAATGTAAATTTTCACAAGTTATTAATTGTTAAATTAATTCTCAAGCAGAGTTGAATTCCAACCTCTCTCTTACAAGCACCTAAGTGTTACTGTGGATGGTAAATTTGTCTCCATAGAAATTTAGTTTGATGATGAGTCATGTCTCATCTTTCCTATCAGAAAAATCCAAAGTCAAAGGCCTCTCCAACCTATATTGGTTTGAGGACTCTCCGACAATCAAATCAACTTAATATCATATATGACTATATTAAATATTAACTATATGTATGACTTTTTTTTGCCCTTAAATGTGGTGGTATTGTGTCCTTTTATAAGCAAATGGCACTTGATTTGTCACCACTGTAGGCCGTTGAATATTCTCTGTTGAAAAATGATCCGGACCCCCTTTCCTCCCACCCCGACCACCCCACACACACGTCGGGATTAAAAAAGTATAAAAAGGTCAAATATGCTATATAAGTTAACATGATGAAATATTATTTTTTATTCATAATTAGTATACTTTTTTTCCTCATAAAAGTAAAAAAATTCAAAACAAAAACTAAATAAAATTAAAAAAGTCAGATTAAAAAGTTTTAATAAAAAAAATTGACTATATTAATTAATACCAAACGAACTCTCTAAAAATCTTCTTGGACCGAATTATCTTCTACAGTTACCTTCATACTACTAGTTTGTAACATTTACGCCATCTTTCGCAAAAGGGTTTTACTTTTTCTTTGTAACACATTTGTCATGAAATGACAAGAAGTACTGACATAAAGTAAAGAGATTGGGAAGGTGCCAACTAATAATTGGTGAAGTCTCCTACTTTGATTTTAGGTTGGATTGCAAGAGTGGTAATGAAGGCTATGTTTGTTTAGCTATCAGAGGAGAGAGATTGAACTAATAAACAGTGAGATTTACTTAAAGACTATTTTGTTACGAATATTAGTAAGGAGATTAATTATTCCGTTAGACTAGCAACCTTTTTATTGGTAAGAATCTCACAAAAAGGTTGAGATTAAAAATTAAGTAGGAGAATTAATAAATTCTTAAATGATTTGTAAGTAAAATTTATATTTATTAGAAAAAAAAATTATAATATTAAAAGAATACTAAAATAAAAAAAAATTATATATTAATATTATTTATAATATTACTAATCCGATAATATATAAACAAACACTTTTTATTATACATTTTTAATTTAATATTCATTTTTTTCTTTTTTTTAATTGGCACCAATCTAATATCATCATACTTTCAATTCTATATCAGTGTGTTTTGTTTGAGTTTTTTGTATTAAGTCTTTTGAAAATTGAATTTTTTAGTTTTCGTGTTTTTTTGTTTTTAGTGAATATTTTTAAAATTTTAAACATTTTTTTTTACTTTTTTAGATGCACCTTACTTAGATGTATTTAAAAAGTAAAAAATTTGTGAAAAAATATTTTAAAAAATTAATAAATACATAAAAATATAAAAAATGTACTGAATTCTTGTATTTTTTTTTTGTATTTGTGGTATTTAGTGAATTTTTAAAATTTTTT
Organism: Camellia sinensis; assembly: GCF_004153795.1. Classification (NCBI taxonomy): domain Eukaryota; kingdom Viridiplantae; phylum Streptophyta; class Magnoliopsida; order Ericales; family Theaceae; genus Camellia; species Camellia sinensis. Next base: position 897,152 of record NW_021026854.1, read on the forward strand.
TTTTATAATTTTTTTACTTTTTAGGTATATTTATGTTAGGTGTGTCTAAAAAGTAAAAAAAAAAATTGCTTAAAATATTTAAAAAATTCAGTAAAAAAAAAACATAAAAAATAAGAAAATAAAATTTTCTGAAAAGTATTTTTTGAAAAATAAAAACAAGCAATTCCTTCCATTCTATGGAGTCAAAAAGTGCTATGATCATCGGCCATCAATGAGGTCAAAACTGGCAACTAGGATGATGGGAGTTAGACCCACTGAAGAACTGTGTGGACTGGCACAGCAGATCCTCTAATCCAAAGCCATCAACATACATAATTGTACATGTGATGTATGTCTATAATAAAGAGAGAGAATCAAAGGGAATATAGATATTTGACTTTTGACTTTTGACTGATTCCTTATTTTGTGGCCGTGATTCTCGTACGTATTCGGATATTCCATCTGAGCATTCACACACAAATATGCACAAATAATCTTCTGTCCTATGTGGAGATGCAATTTGCAATTTAAATGCCCGTTTATTTATTAACTGTTTTAGAAAACACTAGAAAATACTGTTTGCATTTGTAAATTTATATAGTGCACGTTTCAAGTTGGCTTTTTCATAACTTTTTACCTTTTTATAAAAAAAAAATGCATTGAAGTAGTTATTATTATTTTTATATAAAAAAAATTGATATTACATTTGATTTTTTTAACTCATGACAAATGACTTGATTGTTAACTTTTTTAAGTAGTTCTCCAACAGACCCATAAAATAATCTCAAAATTTTATCTTTATATATCTCTTATATAAGTATATATATATACAAATAAATTAAAAGTAACTATAAAATAGAAAAAAGCAAAACAAGACAAAATAATATCTCATTAATTTGTGGGTAATCCACGATATCACATTTGTGTATTTGATTATTACAAATGTTATGATTTAATCATATAGCCATTATAACTAAAAATGAGTTATAACAAACATTGCTTAAGGTATAATTAAAAAATTCTTTAATCATAACTAAAATAATGTCAATAGATTATAATCAAATACTCCAAAAGTCATAACCAAAAGTGCACATATAATTTTTCTTAATTTGTATTTTATATATGTATATATATAATTATCTTATCATTATGGATGCTTGTGCCCTAATGATAGATTCTAATCGATTGGAGATTTTTTTTCGCCTAGATATTTTTTATTTTGGAAAAGTTATTATATATATATATATATATATATATTGAGAAAAATCCAAAACAAACATTATTATATCTCTGGCAGAATATAAAATAGTAAAAAAAAATCACATCAACAGTTGAAGAATACTATTTTAGTAATTTTTTAATTATTTATTAGAAGATGTATAAAAGATAGAGAGAGTTATGTGACACTTTATAATAATTTTTTTGACTTTTTGATTAAAATCGAAAGTTGCGAAACGAGTTAGAAGACCATTTATAAAATCACTTACAACACATGATCTCATGTAATCAATTATGTGTGTGTAATATTGTTGCATTAGCAATAGTTAATCCTAAAATTATAAATCACACTTCTTCTTAGGAATGATGTGTTAACAACTTGAATATGCAAATTTAATTACTAATTTTTAATCTTATAAAATGAAAATTTTAAATTTTAAATGAATAATTACAATTAATTTAAAAAAAAGGGTATATGCTATGAAAAGGATGGTCTATTAAACTAATGTATTATTAATATAATATTATGTTTAAAAATTAATCAAAGTTGAACATTATATATGCATATATTAATAAACGGACTAATAATCTCAGATCAAACTGAGCTTCTGAGAAATTGGGGCATTGATTACAAAGTTTAAAATAAAATAAGTAAAGATAAAAAACAAGGACAAATTCACAATTTCTCATTGTATGAAAAGGACAACGTCATTGTATGAAAAGGACAACGTCAAGTATTATTGTATAGGTGTGGGCCAAACTACTAAAGTCAGACAAGAAGACAATCAATCACATCACCTTTTCAGGCTAATTATTCAGCTATTTTAAGATATATATACGTAATATTTTATAAGAGTTTGGATCATCGGTTTCGCACTCCAAAAATGACGTCATTTTAATTTTTGATTTTTGATTTTTTGATTTTTAGTTTTCACCCCTTTTTCATTTACCTTTATGCACCCAAAACCCCTCAGCTCCACACGGTTGGAAATTGGACTTTTAGTGACGTTTAAAAAATGTCGTTATATTTATTAAAAATGTCGCTAATTCTTTTAGTGGCGTTTTGTACCAAACGTCGAAGTTGCGGCCGTCGCTGTATCTTTGCGACGTTTTAAAAACGCCGTGATATTAGTATAGAAGGTGTTTTAATAAACGCCGCCAAATGTCCCACTATACACTTGCTGACGTCACCAATAATATTTAGCGACGTTGTTGAAACGCCGTGGTATCTGTTTTCAAAAAATATTGACAGTTTAGAAGGCGTTTGTAGAAACGCCGTCATATCCCCTCTTTTTTTTTTGAAAATTGTACTAATTTTTATTTGATTGAATTAAAAAAATACCTGTTTCAAATAACAAAAAATGAAACATTAATTCAGTTTCTTATTCAATTAATATCCAACTTCCATTCAAATACAATAACTCCCATTGAAATAATAAATGAAGCATAAAATAATCACTTGACAAAAAATAAAAAGAAGAAAGCACAGTCTCAATGAACTCAATATGACTGAACTGTATGTATATGATAGCCACGCAAACATAAATTAAAAAATATAATAAACGAAAGTCAACTAGTATTATCCTTCACTCCCTAATAGAAAAAAAAAATCACAGACAAAATAATTTGGAACAGCAAAATTTTAAGACTTCTATGCTGATAAGGTTCCAAGAATATAAGAGAGTCCAAGACCAAGGGGGCTATCATGGATACAATAGTAGGTAACCCTTTTCAGCTATGGAGAAAGTACTGGCTAGCCTGTATTCAATTCTGTTATATAGAGATTTCCCATCTAAATTGTCAATCAATGGTTTTGCAAGTAATCAAAACTCAGGCTGTTGACAGTAGTAAGGGGCCTGCATGACAGTTAAATTAATTGGAATTCATTAGATTTAGATACAGAAGTTGCACGAGGAAACAGGTGGAATAGAATTTAACTTCCATATACAAGATATGAAATTACTGATATACCTTTGAACAATGCAGTCAAAGATGAAAATGGAATTATATCATTCTAAAGTACAAAATTGAGTATATCTATTAACAACATAACCTGACATCACAATATTAGACCGTTTTCTAAACCAACTACCCAAATTTCCAAGATGTGCTCCTATCAAAAAACCTGAGTTTAAGGTAGAAACAAAATGTAGCACTATTACAGCATTAACACATCATATAATAAGAGAAGACATAAAAATAGATGGTGATGGTCTTCATATCAAATACCAATTGAGGCCATACTCTCACAATCTGTCAACAAGTTCATTTTGGTCCAGAGTCAGTCAGCCAAACCAGACCCACTGATCCTATGTTCAAAGTATGTTTCGGAAATGACTTCAAAAAAACGCGTCTTTGATGGCTGGAATAGAGCTCAAAATTACCATAAACCTAGAAATCTAACAGAAAATTAAGAAATGATGAAGCAAAAGGTTTAAATTGAGCTCTATACATGAACATACAACTAGAACAGTGAATAAACATACATAAATACAATATTTGAAGGTGGAGAAAAGTGAGATCGGAGATCTGTACCTCAGGCTACAAAATCTGGAGGTATATGTATGTGAGTCTGTGTAAATTTCAGAGGAAAATCGAGTGATCTGAGACTTTTTAGGACAAATAGAGAGAAGATGAACAGATCACAAAAAGTGTGGGCTCAGACATGTATGACCCTCTCTCTCTCTCTCTCTCTCTCGTGGTCTACTTTGTCTCTCTAGTTTCTCATCCGGACTCGAAGCAAACGTTAAATCTAGCTCTCAAATGAAACCAAGAGGAGGAGAAGAAATTGGACAACATTTTGATATATTATATAACATAGTTTTATACTATAATATTAATATAATATATAGGTAAATAACTATATTATAATTATAATAATACCACCTACAGGACCAAAACCTGGGTATAAAGCAAGCACATCAACAAAAATGGCTGTTTGACTTTTGTGGTTCCCATTTTACCCATCAACCACACATTGGGTTTTATTAGTAGTTAGGGGCTGTTTAGGATTGGAGCTTCTGCTCAAGCACTAAGAGAATCTTTGCACCCGATATTGAGGCAAAAACTGGTATACTGTTCTGTGGAAATTGCTATTAAAGAATGCAAATGGTGATGGTTTGGTGTCATTTTTTGTTTTGTCGCCACAACCTCTTCTTTCTTCCTACAAATAGGATGGGGAAAAAAAAGAGAGAAAGAAAAATAAAGGGCAAGATAAAAGAAAAGAAAATAGAAAACTTGGCTTCTTCTAGAGTTTATTATTAGTCAGTGTTTTCTAGTTACTCTTGGTGTCTAATAACTGTTACATGAACTACAGGAACTTTGGGAAGAAAACTTGAGTATGTTTCTCAACTAATTGTACCCACATAATTTATCTAGTTCTTTATAGCATTGAGTATGTTTTCCACCTAGGAAAATTTAGTATATAATTATCTAGCAAATTGAGGACTACATAGATAAACTAAGATGCAATAAGTACCATGTTTGCTAATGTGTGTTGGACATTCTCACAACACTGTTTCTTTTTCTTAGACACTTTCCAAACACAATGTAGGAGAAGAAGAATAAACCATACTTGTGAAAACCACTTGATACTTAAAAACAATGTATATGATTTATGAATAACATCATTCTCAACTCAAAAAAGCATTTGCCTAACATGTCTTTAACACTATTGATTTATGAATATTATTATCAGCTTAAACTAGTGATGTTAGTACTTTTACCTTGTTAGTTCTTCTTCTTCTTCTTCTTCTTCTTCTTCTTCTTCTTCTTCTTCTTCTTCTTCTTCTTCTTCTTCTTCTTCTTCTTCTTCTTCTTCTTCTTCTTCTTCTTCTTCTTCTTCTTCTTCTTCTTCTTCTTCTTCTTCTTCTTCTTCTTCTTCTTCTTCTTCTTCTTCTTCTTCTTCTTCTTCTTCTTCTTCTTCTTCTTCTTCTTCTTCTTCTTCTTCTTCTTCTTCTTCTTCTTCTTCTTCTTCTTCTTCTTCTTCTTCTTCTTCTTCTTCTTCTTCTTCTTCTTCTTCTTCTTCTTCTTCTTCTTCTTCTTCTTCTTCTTCTTCTTCTTCTTCTTCTTCTTCTTCTTCTTCTTCTTCTTCTTCTTCTTCTTCTTCTTCTTCTTCTTCTTCTTCTTCTTCTTCTTCTTCTTCTTCTTCTTCTTCTTCTTCTTCTTCTTCTTCTTCTTCTTCTTCTTCTTCTTCTTCTTCTTCTTCTTCTTCTTCTTCTTCTTCTTCTTCTTCTTCTTCTTCTTCTTCTTCTTCTTCTTCTTCTTCTTCTTCTTCTTCTTCTTCTTCTTCTTCTTCTTCTTCTTCTTCTTCTTCTTCTTCTTCTTCTTCTTCTTCTTCTTCTTCTTCTTCTTCTTCTTCTTCTTCTTCTTCTTCTTCTTCTTCTTCTTCTTCTTCTTCTTCTTCTTCTTCTTCTTCTTCTTCTTCTTCTTCTTCTTCTTCTTCTTCTTCTTCTTCTTCTTCTTCTTCTTCTTCTTCTTCTTCTTCTTCTTCTTCTTCTTCTTCTTCTTCTTCTTCTTCTTCTTCTTCTTCTTCTTCTTCTTCTTCTTCTTCTTCTTCTTCTTCTTCTTCTTCTTCTTCTTCTTCTTCTTCTTCTTCTTCTTCTTCTTCTTCTTCTTCTTCTTCTTCTTCTTCTTCTTCTTCTTCTTCTTCTTCTTCTCTTTCTTTGAAAGGTGAACCTATATTTAATCAGAACAAGTATTTTAATTAATAAGATATTGTATTGTCAAAAAAAACTTTGATTAAATGATTGCTCACCTCTTGGGATGAAAATGCATGAGATTGTTGTTGATGTGACATTGGCCGTACAGTGGGATGACTACTAAGTGAATCAACAACCTATCATTCAATAAGAGGCTTAAGTTGTATAGTAGCTCTGGGCAATTTAAACTAATAACTAGTAAAAATAATGAAAATACCTGCTGCCTATGTAATGGGTTCGAGGGTGCAACAGCTGGTGCAACGGGCACGCCCGCAGCTTGCAATTGAGATTCCAAAATCTCAATTCGTGACTGAAAATCTGCGCGTATAGCTTGAATTTGTTTCTCCATTACGTCATTCATCTTCGACTCTAACTGCATTTGATACTGTTGAAGTTGCTCTTCAACTTGTTCTTGAACTCGAGTTTGGAAGATATGATTCTGCTCTTGTGATTGCCTATATCTACCTCCAAAAACATCGGTGGGGGATGGTCCCAATCCAAACGTCCGAACACGACCAGGTCGCTCCGGCCCCATAACTTGTGTGAAAATCTGTTCATTTAATGCAGCAGGGTCTGAAGAAGATCCCTCCATGTGCTCCGTTAGCTCATTCATTTGAGTCTGCAATTTTGAATTCAATAATTAGCATCCAATATAAATCATATTAAAAGTCTAATAAAGTAGTATCACATACCATAACTTCATTAACTGAATCACTATTGGAAGTACCATCTTTCATGTATACGGCCATCCACACCTATGGCCGACTAGCAAGAACCCCATTGTTCTTTTTTGTCTCTTGTAAATAAAAGATAGATAAAACAAAACATTAGAGTATCGTATTTCCAACTTCACATTTGCGTCACCATTGCCACTGTTATTATAGCCACCATAACTACCACCACCACCACCCTTTTACCTCCAATACACCACCCCTCTACCACCCCTCCATCATCACCACAAACCACTATCCCTCTACCCTCACCTCAATCACCCCAATACAAAAATGAGAAGATGAATTTTAAAAATAATAAATTTCAATTTTCAATCTTATACATATTAAACTTGATTTAGTTTAGTTATAAGTTGAGCTAGCTAAGTTATAAGTTTATCTTAAAAACTTAACAAATTTCAAAATATGTCCAAGATGTAATGTCTAATTATACCTCCACTCGAACTATTGAGAAAGGCTTTCGGCCTGTTCGATGATGCAGTGTCTTCTTCTTCCGAATTTTTCTATTCTTCTTACTTGATTTCTGTTAAATATGAAATTCATTTGAGATATTATCAAAAATTATCATATATAAACATTTTTTCACATAAATAAAATTGTACCGATGCACTCTGAGTGCCCCAGTGGTAGACCAAGGCCCGCCACTGATCCTCATGTACTCTATCCGGTCGATGAGCCAACCTTTCTGAATCATTCTTGAAGGGTGTGTATCCCATATTTTTCACGCGACTTTTCCAATCTCTTCATTTCTTCCTAAATGAAGTCATTATTGTTCTCTTCATGGAATCATCTGCATTCGTATGAGCCTGCATTACAATTATACACACTTGTAATATGCAATGTCAACTACACTTGTAATATGCATTTCATATGGAATCCAATTGTAATATGCATTTCAACTTATTTCATATTAAATATCTGGATTACCTTTATCTCCCTCCATATGTTATCTTTATTTTGCTGTGGGACATAATGCCAAGTCGTAAAAGTGAGTGGTGCAAGACTCCCATCTCGTGCCAGAACGCCCAAATGTGAAGCAAGGGGTGTGTATCCTTCAACTACTTGATTCAACTCATTTGAAACAAGTTTTAAAATGCCATCATCTGAAGTACCCCATTGACCATGTACATATGTGGGACCCCTTGTCTGCTTTTGTGTGGCTTGACTTGAGCTAGGACCTATAAAAAAACAAAAACGGGGCCAAATAATTGATTTAATATAAATATATATATATATACTACTGTAACAGCAAGAAAATGTAAATGTGCATGTGCATGACCATCATGAATTTTCAGCGTCAAACATTCCCATTCTCCAACCACATTTTAGTCACCCTAAATTACTTTATATAACAAAGTTAATCAAGTAAGTTGACTTTAACACATTTTTAAAATATTGAATTAACACAAGGAACTTTCACTACTATAGCCCCTCAATTTAGATTTAAATATATATAGCAAGCATTTCAAATTGGAAGATTTCTTCAGTAAAAGACAAATGTCATTGTCTAAAGACATTCACTTCTTCCTTTAAACTCCAACCCTAATCCTAATTCATCTACCCCTCTGTAACAACCCTCGTTACTGATTACTGATTAGCCGCTGATTACTGCTAAACTGAGATTGATTACGATTGGTAATCGAACTGACTGAAATCCAGAACTGACTGACTGACTGTATCTGTTTAAAAGCATTGTCTATCTGTTTGACTGCCAAATTATCTGTTTATGTCATATGTATTAAACTACAGATTGAAGGCCTTATCGGCGGCCGAATCTGAAATTAATTGATGTTTGTGACCATTGGAATTTATATGATTTTTTGGCATATTTATCTAAAATGTGATTTAGTATGACTAAATTAGATTAAATAGTGGTCAATTACAAGAGTTGGACTTATTTACTATTCTACCACTTAGTGGCCCACTATATGGACCATCTTTGAATCATATTACACTTCATTCAAAACATTTCCTCAGCTCATTTTGAGAGCATAACCGAACTAGAGAGAGAGAGAGAGAGAGAGAGAGAGGAGATAACTTGATTTCATTGTGAATTGGCTTAGAGAACTGGAAGATTTGAAGTGTAGATTGCCCATTTGAGCTTCATTTCTTGAACTACAAGACCTAAGGTAGTGTAATTACCCTCTTGTTATGAATTGAGCTTGTTCTTGCATGATTCATGTCAAAAGTAGTGATTTGAGTATAGAACTAGCTTAAGTTGTTGAATTGAAGCTTAATTGTTGCATGCATGTTTATATCGCTAAGTTTTGAGGTTGTAGTCATAATTCCTCACATGCATGTTCATGTCTTGAGAGTAGATCATGAATTCATCATGTTTTTGGAAGTTTAGACTCATTTGAACTTACTTTGGAGCTTTGAAGTTGATTAAAGCCATGCATGTCACATTTGAGTTGTTGTTCTCGAAACTTGGTTTGAAATCATGTTTAATTGAACTACCTTTGGGCTTTGATTTCTCAAATTGATCTTTGAAACATGTTATACTATGAGTTTTGAAGTGTTTTCCTGAAAATTAGCCCAAAAGGATCGAATTTGATGCATTGGAACTTGATTTGAGCATTGGAGTTCAAATCTGGATTTTCCAGATTTTGGTCTCCCGCTCGAGCGGGGAAAGTGAAGCTCGAGCGGGGAATTCGAGCTCCCAGCATCTTGCACTGTTTTACAGTCCGCTCGAGCGGATTAATGTACGCTCGAGCGGAGACCTTTGTCAGTATGTCCGCTCGAGCGGGGGAAACCCACGCTCGAGCGGGAACTCTGATTTTCTGAAAATGTTTTCTGAGTGCATCTTTGCATCCTCTTCCCATTCTAGGCATTCTTAGGCCTAGTTTAAGACATCTTAATGAGGACATAGATGTAGAACACATCAAGGCAAATTAGGGGTTAAGTTCTTATCTTTCCCAACTGTGTAGCTTAGTGTGTGTTTGATCTGTTGACTATGTAGGGTTGACTTCCGAGGAGACGCTCTAGCTTACTATAGCCCAGAACTCTGTGAGTAACGATTGTGTAAAGATATGTTCAAAAATGATATCTTCTGAACAATTAAACTGAACTGTTTCTGAACGGTATGGTTAACTGAATGAATGAATGCATGACCTATATTCTGAACTGTATTGTGGCATCCTTAGCAACTACTGTTACTGACAACTGTTACAGAGATCTCTGTTCGTCCCATGTTGGAACCACTACTGTTTACTGATATGATGGCCATCATTCACTGTTTGGTCTATTAAGACCCGGTCTATTAAGACCTACTGTACTGTTTAGCTACTGGATGTACCACATATGACTGTATAATCTGTGAAACTTGGAGCAAAGTGCTGCACGGAACTAAGTGCTACAGAGTAAGCCACCTCTAGAATCTGTGCGAGACACCTCTTGAGTCAAAACGAACTGTACTGCTACTGTACTGTTATTTTATTGTTACCGTTACTGCTACTGTACTGACACTGCTACTATTACTGCTAACGGATGTGCCACGTACGATTACTATGATTTCTAAATGACTGTTACGGCATCAATATGAGCCACAAACTGACTGACCGATATACTGAATCAATGGACTGTTTTAAATATTGAAAAGACATTCATCCTAAACCTCTTTACGTATTATGTTATTCACTGGGCTTTAGCTCACTACTCATATATATATGTAGGTGTTCAGGCACCGGACCGCTACTAGGAGCGTCAGGCTAGCTTTTGTTTTGTCAGTCAACCACTGTGCCTCACCGTGAGGTTTCAGGCCATTCAAGCTTCGGCTTTGGGGTGTTTTAATATTCCTCGTCTGTCTCTGTAACTGTTTTGTTTACTGTATAGACTGTATAGACTATTACTGTACTGTTTAATAGGGATTAGATCCCTGTTCTGAATGATTGTACTTGTATGTGTAGACTGTCACAGCTCATTGGACATTGTTTATTTACTGTATTGGCTTCCGCCAGGCCCTATACTCTGTTTTACTGGATTACTGTTAGGCAGGCCTTCGGTAAGCTCGGATTACTGGCCGGTTACGGTGCTAAACCCATAGGGCCGGGTTTGGGTCGTGACACCCTCCCACCACCCCTGCCAGCTCCCCATGTTTGTATGTATAATAAAGTCCAACTTACATATAAATTGGTGAATATATGCACAGTATTAGCATTGGAAGCTATATAGAGCATTAACCATTGACACCTCTCCTCATTAACACCTCTTTATGTTTTATGCATTCTATGATCTGTTTACTCTCATCTTTATCTTTTTACTTTTTTCCTTTTTTGTTTGACATTATTTTTAAATCTAAATTGAAGAATATCCATACAGCATTAGTTCAAATTAGCAAACATTATTTTTAGATCTTTAGAGAAAACAAGCACAATTAAAAATATCTATACATACCAGCTGAAACTGAGCCATGTGATGTACTACCGCTACATGATGTGGTAGGAAGACTGCCTGGTGGATGCCATGATGCCAGTGGATCGGTATGACTCTCATCTTAAGTGTGGCATGAGTCTCATCTGAACTAGAACTATTAGAGCTTGATTGCTCACTCTCACTAGAAGAACTCTCGGAGCTAGAACTCATAAATAATCTATAAAGAAACTACAAACATAAAAGTAAGGACATGATAATCTATAAAGAAACTGCATTCAAAACAGAATAAGAGTACATGAAAGGTAAAAATGGCCATTTAAAGAAAACTACAAAGGTATAAAAGCAAAGATTTTATTAACATGAATATCCGTACAGAAAACACAAATGTAAAAGTGAATATACAACCAATTACAATATCATATCATTTCTTCGTCATCTTCAAATGGTGCCTCTGTCGATGCTTCAAGAGATCCAATAGTTTCATCAACAGTTGTTCCATCAAAACCTTGCCTAACCCAATCCATGTCCTCCTCACAAGTGAAGGAAGCTATATCTAACTCTTGATCACCAAATCCTTCCACTTCGTTGTGATGTAGTCCTTCATCAATAGTTGGTTGTTCTCCACACACCTCATACAAGTCTCTAGGTTTCATCTTGAGTACAACATTCCAATCTTCATCAACAGAATCATTAACATAAAAGACTTGTTGTGCTTGAGATGCTAGGATGAATGGCTCATCACTGTCTTGTTTCTTCGCATATAACAAGTGATTGAAATTAACAAGTGTAAAACCAAAATCATCCCGCTTGAGTCCCTTATTGTTGTCAATCCAGTTGCACATGAATAACATGTATCTATGGTCATGTGAGTAATACAATTCAATAATATCTGTCACATATCCATAGTACACTACATCACCTTCCACTGGATTAATGTCTTTCGCACTTGCATAGCTAGAAGTCTTTGCCTTCACCATAACCCCACTATTCTGAGTTTTTCTTCTCAACTCACGACTCCTAGTATGATACCTAGTACCATTAATTATATACCCATTAAATCTAGTGGCCTTTTGGCTAGGTCCCAAAGCCAAAATTTTGATCGCATCTGACAACGCTACATTTTCAGTAGCTAACAGCTCTGCAACCTATTTTTAAAAGAAAGTTATCAATATTAAACATCAATTAACAACTTCAAAAATATAGAAACACGTGTATTACAAAAATATAAAAGACTTGTTGTGCTTGACATGCACTTACATGAGAATTGAACCATTTGGGAAACTCATCATTGTGACGACGATCCACATCATAATCTCTGAGACGACGATGTGACCGCTTAATAAATTCACGATGTTCCCTACACAATTAAACTACTTGTAAAATGCAAGATAATTATAGTTGGTATAAATACATTCACGATGAGACAAAGGTTGTGTCTATCTTACTCTCGATATGGGACAACCGCAGCGATGTTAAATAACACATACCGATGAGCCTGTACCCATGTTGTGTTATCAAGCACAAACCCTTTTCCTTTTCCTAAAGCCCGCCCCATCAATATCTCAGGATTGTCGCTAACATCACAATTCCTTAACGGTCGATGCAATTTTGACTCAACATCATGCAAGTACCTTGAGCAAAATATCATACATTCTTCGACTAAGTATCCCTGTGCAATTGAACCTTCAGGATGACTTCGATTACGCATGTATGATTTAAGCGTCATAAGGTACCTATAATCAAAAAGATGCATACATGACTTCCAAGTATTAACAAGCAAATATATACAAAATGGACATTGGAGTAGAATTACACACCTTTCTACAAAGTACATCCATCGATATTGCACCGGACCGGTAATCTTTGCTTCCTCAGCTAGGTGAATGGGTAAGTGCTCTATTATATCGAAAAATGATGGAGGAAAAATTCTCTCAAGATGGCAAAGTGTAACAGCAATTTGGGATTGAAGACGATTTAGACCATCCACCTTTAGGGTTTTGAAACACAATTGCCTGAAGAAATTGCTTAACTCAATTAATGGTTCAACCACTTTCTTCGATAACAAATTTCTCACTGCTATTGGAAGTATTTGTTGCATGAGTATATGATTATCATGACTTTTCAGTCCAGATATGCTACGCTGTTTGAGGTTAACCCGACGAGAGATATTAGATGCGTAACCATCTGGAACTTTGATATTCTTTAGAAGTGTGCAGAATAGACTTTTCTCTCTATTGTTCATGGCAAAACATGCAGGAGGCAAATAATACTTGTTCCCAACCCTTTTCTGAGGATGTAGTGCCTTCCGAATTCCCATATCTTGCAAATCTCGGCGAGTATTTAAATTGTCCTTCCCTTTCCCATCAACATTTAATATCGTCCACAATACATTATCACACACGTTCTTTTCAATGTGCATCACATCAAGATTGTGGCGAATCAAATTATGCTTCCAATATGACAGCTCGAAGAAAATACTCTTCTTCTTCCAATTATGACCCGAGTCCTCATTTTCCTCCTTTTCTTTCCTCTTTCGATTCCGTTTGCTAGATTGTTGACGCTTAGAATTATGACCCTAGTTGTTGTAGCACATTAGCCCCTGATAACCGAGTTGGACATGGTTCGAATTCACGAGTGCCATCAAAAGACGCACTAGCTTTCCGAAATTTGTGACCCTCATTCAACCAGCGACGATGCCCCATGTAACATAATTCCTTCCGTTCTTCAAATATCGAGAACGAGTTGTGTGTTACAACAAGGACATGCTAAAGCGCCTTTCGTGCTCCATCCAGACAAAATTGCATAGGCAGGAAAATCATTTATAGTCCACAATAACACAGCATGCATTCAGAACATCTGATTAGTTTCTGCATCATACGTGTCAACACCGTTTTCCCACAATTCTTTCAATTCATCCACTACAAGGCGTAAGTAGACGTCAATGTTATTTCCCGGTGAAGAAGGACCATCGATGAGCAATGTCATCATCATATGAGGCTGCTTCATGCACAACCATGGTGGCAAATTGTATGGCATCATAATAACTGGCCAACTGCTATGAGAGACATTCATTGCCTTGAATGGATTGAATCCATCTGCTGCTAAACCCAGTCTGACATTGCGAGGCTCACTCGCAAACTTGGGATACAAATTATCAAAATTTTTCCAGACTGGAAAGTCAGCGGGATGGCTCATTTTGCCGTCATCAATTCGGCCCTCTGCATGCCATCTCATTAAAGAAGATGTTTTGGATGACATAAACAATCTTTGAAGCCTTGGAATCAATGGAAAGTATCTAACAATCTTATGTGGAATTCTTTGTTGCTTCTTCTTAACATCATTCTCCTCCCCCTCAAACTGTTTGTATCTAGGCATATGACACACTATGCAATCATCCATACCAGCTGTTTCCTTCCAATATAGTGAACAATCCCTTGGGCATGCATGTACCTTATGATAATCGAGGCCCAAGTCCCTAAGAAGTTTCCTAGTTGCATAAAATGACTTTGGCAAAGTTTCACCCTTTGGGAACGAATCCTTCAAAAGCTCAAGCAACATCGTGAAAGACTTGTCACTCCATCCACTAAGGCACTTGATGTGCAATAACCGAACAATAAATGAGAGCGTTGAAAACTTCTGACACTCAGGATACAACTCTCTTTCGGCCTCTTTCAATAAACTGAAGAATTTTTCGGTTTTCTCATCTGGACCTTGTTTAATACCAAAACTTGCTTCCTCATGAATAAAGCTTGGTGGAGGAAGTCCAAATCCTTCATATAGCATTTCATAAGTTTCATCACCATCGTTCAACTCAGTTTGCCCGACATTCACATTGTGTGGCACAGGCGATGACAAATTCTCCCCATGAAAAATCCAACTGATGTAACTTGGAAGAAACCCATTGATCATTAAATGTTCCCCTAACTGGCCTTTCTCCACCAATTTGACATTACGACACCGTTTACATGGGCATGTGACTTCATTCAACAACGGCTTATTTTCGCATGCAAATTTAATAAACTCCTTAACCCCTTGTATGTATTCCAGGTGCAACCTATGCTGATTCATCCAACTTTTATCCATCTGACTCCGTCTTACACTACAAATGTCACTACCAAATCAACAAAGTTCAAAATTACCGTTCCGTTTTAATTAATCTTAACCTCAATTAAGTACCTTATAATGCATGCAATATGACATCATTCACCTCTAACTGGTCTCTAATATGTTGGTTCATCCTACTTTCCCATTCAGGAATGCACAGTCTATATTGTAAAAAGCAGCTCATACCGCTCTGCTGCTCTGTTCATGCTCTAACGAAATTTCGCAGCATCTCCCCATGGTTCTCCAAATACACGACATAGACTAGGTGTACTGCTACACCTTGTCTAATATGCACTCGGAGAACAACGAGGAGTTGCTACAACGAAATCTCTACGAGATGGACTATAAGCAGTAGAACTACTAATTTACAATACAGACTTGTGCTCCTGAACTGTCCAAACTGGACAATCAGAAGAGCTTCATCAAGATGACTAGGTATCTCTAATGAAGATTCTGGACGGGTCTAAGGCTATTTATGCATGCATGCACCATAAATGATTGCACTCCGGTGGTGCAATCTAAATTAGTACTATCAAGCATACTAGAAGCATTTCTAGTATGAAGCATATTAATGAAGAAACCAAAAGTTTCTACAATGCTCTTGATAGATTATGATAGATTCAAGAAATACATTGCTCTCTTCAAATCCATCAATAATAGAATAGTTTTGGCAGGAACTCATGGATGTGGGAAGTTCAAACCCACTACCCAAACCAATAAGTGTACCAAAGCTCGAATACTTCTGGAGATGATATTCAAAAAACACCAAAGAGCAGCCACCATATGAGGAATCACATTCACAATCACAATCATATTAGTTGGGAATCACAATCACAATGCACAATCACAATCATAGTTATCCACGTAATAACTAGAATCACAAAAATATAAAGACACATGTGAGAAGTATTGTCTAGCTCTCTGAATTAATTTATCTGTTCCTAACTTTTAAAGTCAGCCAGGTACACTCATGATGTGAGCTATTTTACCTACTCCTAAGAACAGTGCTTATGTTCAAGATTTGTGATGGAACAATCAAGACAGGTTAGCCAGCTGGCATGGCTAGACGGTGTTCGGGATTGGCAAATATTACTACTCAACTCAAGTAAATATCTGAATTCTAACCTTCCTTTTATGATGATAAGAGCGATTTCCGATGTGATATATCGAATTATCACTGTATTAACCGGAACTGATACTCGACTGGATAAAGTTGACCTACTCGTTATTTAATGCTAAACGACTTACGATAACTAGACCTGATATGAAATTGGAAATCTTGAATTTATACTGATATATTGTTACTCCTAAATTCTGGTTCTCATGGTCTATCTGTAGCTGATGATATTTTGTCTGGATACTTCATAGTATGAGTATAAACGCTAATTGGAACCTTACGCCTCAAGACTACTAGAAAAGTCGCGAATTAGTTCCGCTCGACCCTCATAAAATTATATATATTATGTTGATAATCTATCGGAAAACTGATTAGGTGTGATTAAATTAGATTAAAATAAGCTCAATGAAGAGATGGATCTTAATTATACCGTGATTTTGCCATTGAGTGGGCGCACTCACTCGTGCCACAACATACCTTGAGCCAAGAACGATAATTTCCTCAGCCATTGTTTCCTTATCTCAATTCGCCGGACCAAAGAGGAAGAGAGGAGAGAGAGTGAGAAGGAACTTGAATTCTACCTTGGGTTTGCTTGGAGAATTGAAGGAATTGTAAGTATAGATTGATATTTGAGCCCTTCCAGTCTTTCTAATCAAGCTCTAGGGTAAGGATCTTATCTTCTTAGTTGATTGCTAAATTGAACTTAGTTCTTGCATGGTTTCATGCTTCATTGTAGAACTAAGTTCATGAATTTGGGTCATTAAGTGGGTGAATTGAAGCTCATTCTTGCATGCATGTTGAATAATGAGTTTTGAGTTGAATTCATTGGTAAATGGTTACATGCATTCCATGTGTAGAGTAGACCATGTTTTCATTCTTGTTTTGAAAATAAATGAGTCATTTTGATCAAGCTTTGAAGCTTGATTTGGTTTAAATCCTTGCATTGTTTGCATGTTCTTCATATTCTTGAAAAATGGGTGGAATATGGTTCTAAATTGTCACCTTTTGGGGCTGAATTCATAAATTGAGTCTTGAAACTTGTTATACATTGAATTTAAGTTGTTTCCAAGAATTGTGGCCCAAGAGGTCGAGTTTGGAGTGGTTGAATGCTTGGTTTGAGCTTGAGAGGCAAATCTGAAGAATTCCAGATTTGGCTTCCCGCTCGAAGCGAAGGATTCCCCGCCGAGCGAGAACCTTTTCCGGGGCCGGACTCGGAGCGACCATCGAGCGACCAATCGCGCGTTAAAATTTCAGCTATCCAGTACTTTTATGTTTTGCCAGGACCCCCAGCTCGAGCGGAAGGATTCCTCGCTCGAGCGAATCCTTTGATTTTGGACTTACGCTCGAGCGGTAGAAAGTCTCGCTCGAGCGAGGCTTCTTATTTTCAGCAAACTTTGCGAAATGTTTTCTAAGTGTATTTTGCATCCTCATCCCATTCCTAGGCATTCTTAGGCCTAGTTTAAGGCAATTTAATGAGGATATCATTGTAGAACACACCAAGGCAAATTAGGATTAAGTTTAAGATTCCAAATGTGTAGCTTAGTGCGTTGTTCAATCTGTTTACTGTGTAGGGTTGGCGACAGGGAGGCACGCTCTAGCATACTGCTAGCCCAGAACTCTGTTGAGTAACGATTGTGTAAAGTATGTTCACAAATGATTATCTTCTGAACAACTGAACTGTACTGTTTTCTGAACTGATACGTTAACTGAATGAATGTATGTCCTATATTCTGAACTGTATTGTGGCATCCTTAGCACCTACTTTTACTGTTTACTGTGACAAAATCTCTGTCGGTTTCCTCAGTGGAAACACTACTGTTTACTGACTGATGCCATCATTACTGTTCGGTCTTTTAAGACCTACTGTTACTGTTTATGCTAATGGATGTACCACATATGACTGTTTACTGTACTTGAGGCAACTGAATTACTGATTGAAATGAACTGTTTTCATTACGTGTAAGGACATCTTCTAAACCCCTTACGCTTTATGTATCACTGGCTTTAGCTCACTGCTCATATGATATATGAGGTGTACAGGCCACCAGACCGCAGCTAGAGGCTCAGGGTTACGTCCAGTTTTGTCAAGCCAGCCTTTTGCCTCCGCGAAGAGTTCCGCATCTCATCTACTATTCAAGCGTGCTTACGGGGATGATTTTATGAATTTCCCGCCGTTTTTGTTACTGTTTCACTGTTTGTATAGATGCACTGTTTACGCTGTATGTTATACAGGATTAGGTCCCTGTACTGATGTGACTGTTAATTTTGCTAACGTGTGTTGTACAGACGGATTTTTCTGTACTGTTATGTGGGTTGAGTCCCTAGTTAATGGATGTGGAATATTGGTATTACTGTTCTTGTACTGTGTTTTTGTATAATGTATGAAAAAGCCTTTTGCATCCTACAGACTGTCACAGCCTCAGATGGACAGTCTATTTACTGTACTGTAATTGGTCCGCCAGCCCTGTACTCTGTTTCATCTGTATTACTGTTCAGCAGGCCTTTCGCGTAATCTCGGATTACTGCCGTAGTACGTGCTAAACCCATGGAGGGCCGGGTTTGGGGTCGTGACAGTTCAGTGGTATCAGAGCGATACATAACCACGAGTTATACCGCACACACGTGTCCAATGAGCTATAGGGGGTCCTAGAAAAAGTAAATTAGCGACATCTCATGAACTTGAAAAAGTGGTGTGGCTATATGGTTATGACGAATGATCTTTAATTTCTTAAACTATGAAACAAATGACTTGCTTATGTTTAAAACGTGTTATAAACTGCTTATAGTGAAATGACAATTCAAATGAACCTGAGTCCTCATTCTACTGAGGCAAGAATGGAAAGAATGGAAAGAATGATAGAACTGATAACTGGCTAGACTGGAACAACAAACAGAACAACGCCACCCACCTCCTCCTCTCCGGATACACGCCGTGAACCTAATGCGAATGCGGATGATGGGGATATTATTGCTACCACCCATAATAATCAGTAAGATGAAACCGCCATCCTCCAGGGAGGCCTTGAACCGTTAAAAGCTGAAGCGTGGGTGCTTGCCGAACAGAGAAATTATTTGAGGTGTTCCCGTGCTTCTGAAGCGAATAAAGTACTGTTAGCTACGCTTCACCTTACAAGAAGAAGCTAGAAGGTGGTGGATGTTTAATCCGTGAAACAAACACTGTTATGACTTTGGCTCAGTTCAAGGAGTCCTTCTTTTGGAAAAGTAGCTTCCCTCAGTGTAGTCAGGGAAGAAAAGTGAACTGAATTTGAAACACTGAAGCAGGGGCACAATGTCCGTGCAGAATATGAAACAAATTTACTGAACTTGCCCCGTTATGCACGCCAACATGGTGGATAGCTGAATATAAGAAGGCCAAGAAAATTTGAAGTGGCCTTAATGTGGCAATACTTGACCGTGATTAAATGTTTTGAAATTTTACCGACTGTTGTGTGGGTGTTCTCGACCGGCATTTGATGGCCGGTCGAAGCCATTGCAGCAGTTGAAACAATCTGAAACACCAACGACTGAATGGCATGGAAAAAGGCAGAGTTCAAATTTTAAGAAAGGCAAGCACAACCCAGCCAACAATAAACAGAATACGGGGTTGAACAACTAGCCCCAGCCAAAGGGAGTGGTTTCATACCACCTGTTGCTGATTGTGGCAAGAAGCACAAAGAGGCGGTTTTGCTACAGAATATCTGGAAGCACTGTTACAGGTGTGGCAAGGTGGGCCACGATGGTTAAGACTTTGCCCCTCTGCTCCACAAGCCAGCTAGTAAAGCTGCACCAAAGCGGCGAAGCAGTATCAAATGCTCCATCAAAGCCTACCCTTAAGCTACCGCGGAAAGAGCCTAGAGGCTAAGCCGAGTGTTCGCACATACCGGGGATGTGCAAGAATACCGAGACCGTGTGTCAGGTATTCTCTCTATCTGTACTCAAAAATGCATATGTACTGATTGATTCGGGTCTACGCATTCTTATGTATCATATGCTTTTTCACGGAATTGGATAGACCCTTTTAGGAACCCATGAACTATCTGTAGCCGATATCAACGTGGGTCCATGACATGTCTTATATGTAACCCCGCATGGAAATATTGTTGGGGATATGCATCTGTTTATTGATTTACTGCCATGAACATTGATCATTTTGACGTAATATTGGGATGATTGGTTACAAAAATATCATGCCACTATGACTGTGGTGACCAAGCAAGTGTTTCGTCCACTGGTTCTCTCT
>NW_021026854.1:928577-988864 GCF_004153795.1 Camellia sinensis
CCAAACGGAGGCTAAGTATACTAGTAACACTGAACAGATATGCTCATGACGTTGCTCAGAAGACCCACATATGGTGGACCTGATAGGCAGTGTCTCTCCCCTGTAATTTTCTTTTCTCAGCATCCTCAAGATACCTAGAAAAGGAGTAGTACAACTGAAATACAAAACAGAAATGACATTAAAAGAAACAAAAAACAGAGGCACAAACACCACATACATACATATATTTAAACCTTTCAAAACTCAAAAGGGCTACATTTATGTTTTGGTGCTACATCATCTTAAAATGAAAAACATTGCCTAAACAAAAATGCTGTGAAAATATACAAATAAGATGGTGAATCTGCGTCATTCACATTGAATTCTGGAGAATTAGTTTTCCTCTGTTAAGCTCATCATCCAGCATTTAACGATTGATTGCTCCACATCGCTCCACATTTGCCCCAAACAAAGTTCTGGTGCTCGATATGCTTCTGGTACTCTGACACTAAGGTTGTTCAAGCAATGAATATGCAATACAGATTGAAACTGTTACAAGAAGCAACAACAGACATAGCATTTTCACCATCCAGGAATAATATACTCCATCCTCACCACTAACAATCCACGAGAGCTTGTCTAGAACATGGTTCCCCCTTAAAATAAATACAAATGTATTCAATCGATGCTAATATCTCTAGAAGAAATCAAACTCAAGATAATTATCGGAACTTTTTTGATCAGGAGCAGCTGCTGCAATCATATTATTCTTTTCACTGGTTGATGCTGGCGGTGGGGCCGGCATTCGTTCAAAGTCAACTGGCTTTGGGATCTCCGGCGGTGTAGCACATCGAATCAAAGCCCAATTCACACCTTCAAAGAATGGATGTTGCTTAATCTCTGTAGCCCCCTTTTTATATGCCAATCTGTTCTGCGGTTCCTTAACCAGCAATCCCTTAATCAGATCCTTTGCAGCAAAACTCACAACCGGAGATTCCGGAAATCGAAGAGGCTGACCCACAACATTGAACAACGTGGCTCGATTCCCTGATCCTTTAAAAGGAGTTTTACCGAATAACAGTTCATATAGAAAGATCCCAAAAGTCCACCAATCCACGGCACTCCCATGACCTTCGCCTTTAATGATCTCGGGAGCCAAGTACTCGTGGGTCCCAACAAATGACATAGATCGTGCACTGGTTGGTTCGGCAATAAGCTCGGGTAATGGGCTGACTTGGTTTCCAATTTCATTTTTGGGTTTCCGCTCCTTTTTGGACTTGCTAGAAAAAAGGCGAGGAGAAAAGCATGTTGTGGGAACTACACAAGATGGTTGGATGCAGGAAGGCTCGACACAAGATGGCTGGACGCAATACACAGGATTCTTTCTCAGAGGCTGAGACTCTAGGGAAGAGTTCCGGATAAGAGTTGGGCTAACAGCACAACGAAGGGAAAGGTCAAAATCTGATAGCATTATGTGCCCATCTTCCCTCACAAGGACATTTTCCGGTTTAAGGTCACGATAGACAATGCCGAGCATGTGGAGATATTCCAGCGATAGGAGGACCTCTGCTACGTAAAATCTGCAAAGACAATTACAACAATAATTGCTACAATCATTTATTCAATCAAATAGTTTATGTTCTCAAGACAAAAATGTTCAGGCTCTCGCAATTTGATTGAATGGCGGTTCATTGCAAACTTTTTTATTTCAAATTACTTCTTTATTTCATACCAAAATCATCAATAAATTATGATGTTGAAGCACTTGACTTGAACATTAGTATCTTGGTCTCGGATAGGAGTGACAATAAGGTATTCAAGTTCATTTAATATTAAAGAAGAAAACAACCAGATGAGAAGAAAGCATATTTGATCCATTAACAATGCAATTTTAATCACTCTCGTCGACATTGCCATTCTCTAATTTATTTCACTCATTCAGCTACGATCAAACCATCATATTTCTAATATCCCTATAGGAATATTTTTGTCGCTCTGAATCTTCTTTGTGAAATTGAATCTAAAACTTTCATATCAACTTACTTATAGTGAAGGAGCTCAAAATCCTTTTTGTGAATTTTGTTTAAAGAATTAAAATAGATGCTTAAATTCATCACCTTATTCATACTAAAATTGCGAAATTCGACATCAATGAAGAACAATGCTATAGGAAATATCTAACTCTGATTCCAAAACAAACAAGAAAATAAAAAATAAAAATGTTAAACAATATTTCATGCTAGTCTATCAATTATTTGGCCCCAAGTGTTAGCATAACTCTATTATAATTGGTGAAATCTCTGATTGGGGAAAGCTCTAATTCAGCCTATATCTAACTATTGGACCTTGGCATATCAACTAGGAAAAGAACATTACACTTCTAATTAATTAAACCAATAATCTCAGGCATAAACTCAACACTACTCTAAAATTTATACTTGGAAGTCTTGGAAATTTTAAAAACGAATGTCCCCTTATCAAAACTCAAAAAGGCACAAAATTTTATTCTTCTTAGAGAAGGAAAACCTACCAAAATATAAAGAAACTGGTATGTTTCGATAGTCCTTTGTAGCAGGAAGATGAATGGAACGTTTGGTATTTATCGATTACCTTCGAGGTTCAAATACTTATAATAATACAAAAGGATGTAAAACAAGCACAACAAAGGCACGAGATTCAGTTTTGAAGCTAATTTCAAATCAGAATAAGATTAAGAAATAAGCATACTTCACTGCTTGCTCAGTAAAGTGCTTCCCCGGTTGCCTCTGCCTAAGAGTGTGCAAGTCTCCTCCAGGGCAGAACTCCATCACCAAACATGAAAACTTGTCCGTCTCAAAGTGTGTGTATAAAGTTGGAAGAAAGGGATGGTCCAGAGATTGCAGTATTTCTCTCTCTGTTTGAGCACGAAGAAGCTTCTTACGACTTGCTAGAGATGCTTTGTCCATGACTTTCATAGCAAAATAACACTTTGTTCCACTCAATTCCGCCAAGTAGACACTTCCAATATCCCCACATCCCAACCTCTTTAGTAGTCTGAAATGGCTCAAACCCATGGCCCCATCTTTTGAACTAGCACGGACAGCTTGGATCGCTTCCCATCTCAAATCATTTGCTTTGTGGGGCTTGCTAATGCTGGTACTAAAGCTGCTACATGTGCTCTCATCACTCACATCAGTGCTTGTGCTTCCTCTACACAAACTGCTCTTTCCACTCTCCACAAAATCAGCACGATCACTAATTTTTGCACTACCACTGGTTTTGGCGAAACTACCGGTCCCATCACTGACTTTGGCAGAAACCGAACTATTCTTCACACTTCCATGCTCGGATGTTTTCTTCTCTTGATCAACAAATACTTCCACTGTTGATGCTTGTTCAACACTCAGTGAAGAAACATTTGAATCAGAGTTCTTAGTTGAAGAATTCGGTAATTTTTTGTTCTCCAATGCGCCTATGATAACCTGTTTTGTCGTGGCTTGCTCAGATTCGGGTAATTGTCCAGAAGCAACCAGCTTGGGCTTGCTTTTCTCCGAGACCAACAAAGGCAAAGGCTTGCTGCAATCATTTGGCTCTACCGTTTGATAAGCACCAAAAGCTTTCAGCTGCAATTCAGGGGAAGGTTTTCCACCACTTTTTGAGGCCATCATCAAAAACAAAAAAATCTTTATATTGATCAGTTAGAAGTAGTCCATTGTTCAGCACCCATTCTCATAATCACATTGCCTCCCACTACCTCTCAAAAAAATAAAAAAAACATAAATCACAATGCCTTCTTCAATTCCAAACAAATCGATGTAAATTCTCCTTTGACTCTGCCAACAATTAATCAATACAAATGAGCACCCATAAGCGAAAATGTCATTTCAGGACAAGTTACCATACTGAAATTAAATGCAAAAACAAGACAGGTTGCGACAGTATCTTCCCCTTCATAAGAAAGAGATAGAGATAATGATATTATGTGAATCTAAACAAAGGATCAAGCAAAAAAACAAAAGGAAATGAGGCGTAATAGCACAGACAAGTCCAATCCAACAAAACCACGATGACGGAACACAAACAAATTAGCGAAGCCCTGCCCAACCAGTGAATAATATTTGGGTCGCTATACAGTCAAAACACAGTCAGAGTACTTAAATTATTGACAAGATAAACCAAAATATAAACTTTTGCAAGTAAACAATTACAGAATCTATAAATCCCAATGAGAAAAACAAATTATACTCGCCGAAACTAAGTGTTCAAGCACAGAACCGCATGGGGTCAGTGATCAAATTTTAATTCAAAGAAACAATCAACAAACCACCAAGAGAAATAAAATCAAAACAAATTGAAAGAAAATAAGAATTAAAGTTAAAAAAGTAAAGCTACAGTCAATTAGGTCAGCTGCTTAACAAATGCAGCTTCTTAATACCTTTGAATAACCCGAAAAGTAATTTATGATGAGCAAAGCAACAAACAAATAAATAAATAAATAAACAGATCTTGATCACAGAATCGTAATTATCAGTAAAACCCTCGAACAGATCCACAATCAGAGAGACGCCCAGATACAGAAGGCCACACTAGAAGGTAAAGAAACACAAACCCATAAACAGAAACATGAAAAAGAAGGGGGGAGAGAGAGAGAGAGAGAGAGAGAGAGAGAGAGAGAAAAGTACCTAAAATTTGAAAGGATCAGAAGTGAAGTTCAGGGGGCTTGGTTTGGCAGTGAAAAGGAGAAGCACTGTAGAAAAGAAAGAGAGCTCCTCCTCATAACCTGCTGATATAGTTGGTGTTGGTGTTGTGTGGGGAGGAGAGAGAGAGAGAGAGATGGGAAAGCGATGCTTGGGACTTGGGGTTAATAAAATTTGACTGGGGCCTCTCTTCCGGGAGTTGGGCAAATGAGAGAGAGAGAGAGTATCGGCAAAAGCTTTTCTCATTCAATCTTGTGTTCCACCAATATTATACGAGTTGTGTTATAATTATATATATATATTATAATTTTTAAATATTGTTTTACACAAAAAAAAGAAATATAATAAATATAACGTGTTTTTAATTAATTTTATAACTAAATTAAGAAAAAATTTATTTCGACCGATATTTTTTTTTCCTTCTATATAAATACAAATCTAAAAAAAGTAATCAATATAAATAATATACATTAAGTAAAAAAATGTGGTTAGTAATTATTTTTACATAAATTTATTATAGTTTTAATATTTTGATAATAATCATATGTATTAAATTTTTGAAAAAAAAATTATGCTTATTCTTAATGCATTAAAGTGTTATTATGAGGGATAATAATCATATGTGTTTGGACTTTTCAGGGAATTCATATGTGTTGGATTTTAAAGAATTTTTTTTATGCTTGTTCTTATTGCATTAAAGTGTTATTATGAGGATAAGACTCGGGAGTTGGGAGAAGTTAATAAATGCTAAGATTTTTTTTTTTAAATAAAAAAATTAAGAAATTTAGATTGGAAGATTAGAGCTCCCAAAAACCCCATTTTGCTTAATATATAGTATATATAGCCTATTATCCGTGCTATGCACGAGATAATTATAAATATTTATATTTGTTTTAATTTTTTTAATATATAAATTATGTTTTTTAAGATTTTTTTTATAAAAATAATTTAATAATCTTATCACTAGCCATAGTGTACAAGAAAAATTAAAAAGGCTACTACAGTAACTATGCACGGGTTATATCTATAATTATTTATATGATGGGATTTTAAATGCTAATCAGAGATTTTGACCAAATCAATAAATGCTGAAGTTTATTTTTTTTTTAATCAAAAATTTAGAAAATTAAAAAATGTTGAAGTTTATTTTATTTTTAAATAAAAAATTTAGAAAATTAAGATTGAGAGATTAGAGCTCCCATAAGGCTTAGGATTTAGAAACCCCATTTTCCTTAATATATTTACAATTATCTACATATGTGAATTGCGATTTTTAAATGTCTTCTGTTTTTTAAATGTTTTCTTTTTTTTCCTTTTTTATATTATATTAAAATTTAATATTTTGATAATAATCATATGTGTTGGACTTTTCAAGGAATTAAATATCTTCTTTTTTTATTATATTATATTAAAGTTTAATATTTTGATAATAATTATATGTGTTGGACTTTTCAAGAAATTTTTTTTTGCTCGTTCTTAATGCATTAAAGTATTATTATGAGGGATAATAATCATATGTGTTGGAACTTTTTAAAGACTTCATATGTGTTGAATTTCAAAGAATTTTTTTTATACTTGTTCTTAATGCATTAAAATATTATTATGAAGGTAAGACTTGGGGAATGAGAAAAGTTAATAAATACTAAGTTTTTTTTTTAAAAACAAAAAATCATAAAATTTAGATTAAGAGATTGGAGCTCCCACAAGGCTTGGGGTTAAAAACTCCATTTTTTAAATAAAAAATTTAGAAAATTAAGATTGAGAGATTGGAGCTTCCACGAGGCTTGGGGTTTAGAAACCCTCTTTTCCTTAATATATTTACAATTATCTACATATGTGAATTGCGATTTTTAAATGTTTTCTTTTTTTCCCTTTTTTATATTATATTAAAGTTTAATATTTTGATAATAATCACATGTGTTGGACTTTTCAAGGAATTAAATGCCTTTCTTTTTTTATTATATTATATTAAAGTTTAATATTTTGAAAATAATATATGTGTTGGACTTTTCAAAATTTTTTTTTTATGCTCGTTCTTAATGCATTAAAGTGTGATTATGAGGGATAATAATCATATGTGTTGGAACTTTTCATGGAATTCATATGTGTTGAATTTCAAAATTTTTTTTTTTATACTTGTTCTTAATGCATTAAAGTGTTATTATGAGGGTAAGACATGGGGATTGAGAGAAGTTAATAAATGCTAAGGGTTTTTTTTTTTTTTTAAAAAAAAAAATCAAAAAATTTAGATTGGGAGATTGAAACTCCCACAAGACTTGGGTTAAAAATCCCCTTTTACTTAGGCCAAGTTTGGAAAGTCCCAAATAATCAATATTTTTATCTTTTTTTCATCACATCACCTCTCTACTTTTCTGTACATCTTTTCATAAAAAGATAAAAAATACACTTATTTAAGTCATTCCAAACAACTCATTAATATATAGTATAGATAGATAGATATGTCCACGGTTTTTTTTCCCGAAACTGAAGAAGTCCAAACTCCGAATCAAACCTCTCTGTTGAATACACACAATTTTTTCACCAGAAATGTTAGGGTCATGGAAAAAAATATTATAAAATATTTTATAATTTTTATATTTTTTAATTAGTGTATAGTATTTTATTATATATGTCAAAATTTCTCATGAAATATTTTATAATTCTTTTTTATGATCCCTAAGCTTACTCTTTTTTCACTCATTACCCTTTTATTTTTATTTTTTTTCAAAAACAAAAGGCAGCTATATTCATATAATAAAAATATAATTTTATCACAAAAATTATAACTTTTATCATTCATAACTATTTGAGAGCACATCATAACTTTCATCGCAACAATTTATAACTTTCACAACAAAATACATATTTTTCTTATGATGCGTATTTTTTTTGAAGGGAGTATTTGGGAAAGAGAGTTGAACTAAAATAATTTATTAAAAGATAAAATAAGTTAAAATAGTTAATAAAAAAATATTACATCTAACTCATAATCATTTTACTTTTTTTTTTCACAATTATCAAATCAACTACAAAAAAAAAAAAAAAATAAATTAACGACCCAAGTCAAATATATAGAAAAATAATGTGACCTAAATAAATAATCTTTTTTTTTTTTTACAATTATCAAATCAACTAAAAAAAAAAAAAAAAAATCAATTAACTTTCCAAACACAACTATTTTAACCAAGTTAAAATAATTAAAATGTCAAATAGCCAACTTTTGAAAAATAAGTTAAAAACTAATTTTTTAATTTTTTTTAAAAAAACATGTAAAAAGATAGAGAAGTAGTGTAATCCAAAAAAAATTAAAAGAAAAAAAAATTAGCGTTAAACTTCTTCCCAAAAAAGCCTCTGCTAAGGGTTGGTTTGGGATGTTCTAAAAAAGTGCACTTTTTGATTTATTGGCTTATATGGGTTGGGTTTGGGTTGGGTTTGATGTGATGTGTTAGAGAGATGAAGTGATTTAAATAAGATGATGTGACTTAAATAGGATAATGACTTTTTGACTTTTTGTATTATTTAGTGGATGCCAAACTTGACCTAAAACTTGAAAGCCCAAATACCAAACTTGTTAAGAGAGCATCTTGATCTTGACTATGAGATTAGCCTCTTAATTTTAAGAAAATACTATGGATCTCAAGTAAATTATCAAATAAATTATTAAATTTCTCATATGGGTGCGAGACCGATACACATTGTGTGGGTCCCACACCCATGTGAGAGGCTTGATAATTTATTTGACAATTTATTTGAGATTCCTAGTATAACTCTTAATTTTATCCCCATCTTTATAGAATTATATTTTAGGAATGTAAGCATAAAGATAAATTATGTATGTATTCCTCAAATGAAAACTGTTTAATACACAATCTTAACCGAGTAAATGCATTCTTTTATTTATCTTTTTAGTCCCAATATAGGTTGTTAGAGCAATTTCAATCCTATTTTTTATTTTTTACTAGTCAAAATATAAAAAAGATAATTTTTTATTTTGTTTATTTATTTATATTTTTTTTTACTCCAACTCTACTATTTATTTTACCTATTTATAGACACAAAATGTTTAAAGAGCCACCCAAGACTCTTCAAATGTAATTAATCTTGAAGAATTTTATTAAAATAACTATTGTAATAACTAGTCCGTTGGAATAACTGAAATATGATAATACTAACTATAATAACTACTAAGTCTCATTTAAAGAGCTCTTTAGAGATGCTCTTACAAGGGTAAATTATATTTTTTACCATCAAATTTTTATTTTAATCTTTCATCTTTTATTTGTAATAATTACGCATATAAATTTTAACTCATGGTTTCAATGTAGACCTCTTATTATACCATTAAAATTTGATAAAAAAAAGTGCTCACGGGAAGGCCACGGGAGTACATTCACACTTTTTACAATCAAATACATGTTGTAATTTGCAAATTTAATTGTTTCTATTAGAAAATGGACTAAAATGAAATTTAATTAAAAAATCAAGTGTAATTTATCCTTGTCATAACTTTTGTATATGTGAAAAAATCTCTTCTATGTGTGGACATCTAAAATAATTTATGAATATATATTTAGAAGATCCTTTCCTTGCGGGAGAATCTATTTAAACACACCACTCTCCCTCTATACACATCATTTACACACAACTTCTCAACACATTCTCTCATTAAGTGTATGGGAAGAGGGGATATGATGTGTGCATACAGAAGCTCCCTTTCCTTGCATATATGCACTTTCCCTTTGAACAAAATGACAAAAATAGGCTTCATTATCTTCTTTCTCCCTCATTGTAATGATTTTATTTGTAACTCCTAAATTTCTGGAAAGTCACATAAAATCATGTTTAAGGAGTACTTCACACTGGCCCATTGATAAATACTATTCATCCATGCCTGACATCAAATTGTTGATTGCAATGATTAAAATCTCTCCATGTATTTGGTCAATAAAAATCAAGTGGAATAGGTCATTTTTCATTATTATTAGAATGTCTCAGGACAAGATGGATGTATGGAATGATCCATCACCCATATGGATGTCCATCATATCAATTTTCATATATATATATTACTTTAGTCTGATGTCTCTATTATGATTTTCTATAATGATTTTATTATATTTTCTATTATATAATATAAACGTTCAAGCCAAAATTAAAGTATAATAATATTAAAATCATATTTTTACTTTAAATATAAATTATTAAATTATCAATATAATTGTTTTGGAAAGATTTATTACAAAAAAATAAAAAAAATAAGAAAATCTAGTGGTGGAGTGATATTTAATGTTACTCCCTTTTTTTAAAATTTTTTTTTATTTTATAAATATCTTAATTAGTTCGCATTAGGTTCGAGTTCATGTTTGGGAAATATAAGAGTTGTTCCTACCCAATTTGCAAAAGTAGGTTTCGTTTATTAGGTGGGGATGGAGTGGGTAGGATTAAGGTTTCGCCATTTAAGGTTGTTATCTTCATTTTTGGCAATCTAAATTATCTTCATTTCTCAGCATTGTTACATATATGTAGGAAAATATATATTCAAAAATAAAATGCATAAGTCAAATATATTCTTGTATGCCGTCCAATTAGATCTCAGTCTCTTTCTTCCTGATCTATTTGAGTCTCTAGACAAATTTATTTAGGTGATATTTCGACATTGGAAAGATGGATCTAAATCCACTTGAAAACACACAAAACATAGATATGAATTGAGTTAATAGAAATAGAAAACAGATTTTTCCAATTAATCAAAATTATAAGCAAGCTAATGTGACCAATATCACTTTTAAATTTAAGAGTTGAGTTTCTCTCGATGACTATCGAATGTTTGGATTTAATAGGCCCATTTGAGATTAATTTTGGTGATCTGAACTGTTCACTTTTTAGAACACGCTTGGTAGAATATTGATGTAAAAAATTAATATAATCGGATATCGGTAGCTATATGTTTGAATTCAAATTATATTATAAAAAATAGATGGCTATTCTTAAAATCATATTTGCGGTCTATTTTTTTTAAAACAAATATGATTCAAACGTATAGTTACCTATGTCCAATCATCTTATTTTTTGTATGAATATTCTTTTTAATGAGTCTTAGTGAATGGTTCAGATCATTAAAATCAGATCCAAAATAGGCTTACTAAGTCCAAACATTTTCTCAAGTTGAAATGACAACTAAAAAAAAATCAAACCCAAAATTAAATTTACGCCATACACCTTGTTTTTGGGTACACAATTTTTTTTTTCCTTTCTTTTTTATTATATATGAGAGGGAGATTTATGATATGGATTGGGCTGTGGTAATGGCCGGACAGATTTGGGCCGGACAAGATTGGGCCGAGGTAGCGCGGTCCTGTGCTGAAAAGATTTGCTCGGTTAAGGCAAGGCGTGGTTGGACTGAGCTACATAGCTGCATGGTGTAGAGGTCAGTCAAGTGAGATGTCCGGCGCCAGGAAAGGCGTGGTTGGACCAGGGTTCATGAGTTAGCCCAGCAGGAAGGCCGACGGCAAACCAGCATGAGCTGTTTCGAGCTCGGCTCTGCCGGGATGCAGCCGTGCTCGGTCCTCATTAAGCGCGGCGAGCGGAGCGCTTGGCCAGTTGTATAGCACGACCGTTGATAGCCAAGAAGATGCAGCCCGGCTGCCGAGCTCCCAGTAGAGTGGGCTGGTAGTTTGGTTAGGTGGTGTTCAACAAGATTTGTGCTGACAGATGGGATAGCAGCACTACGTGTCGAGAGACGGATGAGAGTAGATTTGGGGCGCAGAAGGTTTATAAGCGAGTCTACGCCCCCCATGCTGGACAGAGGAACATTTGGTGAGACATACACTAAACACTCAACACTCTCCCTTCTCTCTTTCTATCCCTGTGTGTGTGTCTAACTTGATCGTCGGAGGGGTTTTCCGGCCACACACCGCCGGGTAGCTCATAGCCGTTGTGCTCTCAGGTCGATCGGATAGACAGGAGCTCGGAAGAAAAGAGTGCGGGCTAGCCTGAATATTTGCTCCCCGCACAATATATATGAATAAATGAGCTGTTTGAGATCAAGATATGTATTCCAAACCTTAGGTAAAGATTGGCTTCTTCAAAAGAGAAGATTAAAAAAGAGAAGGCTCTCCATGGGACATGACAATGCGTGGGGATTCCTTTGTGAAGTAGTCTATCAATTTGTGCCTGTTGTAGTGGCACATACGTACCAATTTTTGCAGGAGATTTGACAGGGATATACACAACTGTATATAGGTCCTAAATTAGAGCAAGGATCATTTAGAGTTTTTTTTTTTTTTTTCTAAAGTTTCTTAAAGTGGTGCATTGTGTGGTTGAGATTTAATGATAAGTCACATCAATTTTTCAGCATTAAATCTCAACCACACAATACACCACTTTAGGAAACTTTAAGAAAAAAACACTCTAGAGGATCCTTAGTGCCTAAATTAGGGTGACCATCAAGCCTCATTTACTTATTAACAATCTAGTTGGTTGGAATTGATTAGTTTGTACTACTCAAAAAAGTGCATTTGAAAATTATTCCCAAATAAAAAGTGCAAATTAAATTTATTTTGAATGTAATTTATACAACAAAAAATTAAGATTAAAATTAAAATTATACATTTTAGTTTTAAAATACTTTTAAAAAAACATACCATTCTCGATTGATAATAAATCGTTTTCGACAATAAGAAGATGCATGTGATATGTTGGATGAATTGGATTAGCCAAGCGTCTCCATCTTTCTAGAAGAGATATTGTCAGTCTCCGCCCTTGCAAATGCCACCAAATATTTGCTATGGACTTCTCTTATTTCCCTGTTTTCTCTTCCTATTCAAATTAGAGTTTTTTTTATAGTTGTAAATGTGGGGTGCTACTAATACCACACTCCTGCATTTTCTTTGGACCCTCACTGTTACAATTTTATTTTATCATAGAATTTTAATTTTACTCTCATCTTTACTCTCTCAAATCCAAATCCTATTCCTAATCCTAATCATTCCCCAACCACAACTAGTTCTGATTACCCTATCCACCCATCCCTTGCTTTGGCCGCCATCCCATGAACACCGAGCCCCTTCTCCTTTCGTCACAACCACTACCCTTGCAGACTCTCTCTTTCTCCTGAACTTCTCTCACTTTTCATTTTTATTTCACGACCATCGAAAGGAGAAGAAAGAGAAAGGGCAAAGATGTAACTAGTGAAGGCTAGGGAGGAACGTAGGTAGGGGTTGTTGGGTGACGATCGAGGGAATGAGGGGCTGTGGGGAGGTTGGGGATGGGCAAGGTAGGAAAGGATTGAGAGGTAACAACTGGAGCTAGGGAAGGGCAATGGAGGGTGGCTGGAGTTGGTAGTGGATGGGTAGATGGTAGATGTAAAATTAGTTTAAGGTTTGAGTGTGGGAGGTTGTTTGGGGTGTGTAAAGAATTTTTATAAAATTTGAAATCAGGTAGTAAAAGCCCCAAAAAAATGGGAACACAAAAAAAAAAAAAAAATGTTTCCGACCCCCTCAAAAATCGACGCCCATGACCCCCTCTGAGGTGGATGGCACGTGATTGGTCACGTGATATGCATATCCCACGTACCTTCCTCTTTCAGAATTCAAAATCCTCTTTCAGAATTCAAAATGCTCTGAGCGAAATATAGCTCCGCTCCTCCCATTCACTCGAGTCCGAACTGTAGGGCTAGGCCCACGCGGGCGCTGTTACTATCTACCGTTCAGTCATTGAATCCCATATCTCATAAACCAAATGTATACATGGCTTATCTGTGTCATAAAATCAAAGCATCTCATAAATAGGCAATGTGAATGAGTATATATTCAATCTTATCCCACCAAACATCATTCAGCAACTTTTCCTTTACAACAGCTGCTTTCCCAACATCATCTTCCTTGTAAGAAGCCCATTTGTCACTTATCACCATTGTTTGGAGACCATGATATATAAGTTTAAACCTTTCCTCCTCATGCCGACGACAGGTCCTCCTGACGACCCTACTTTGTCCTCTCGAGTCCCGACTCCCTCTATTTCCATCCCATTGACGACGAGGTAATCTGGTGTATATATATATATCTATATATATGTATCTTGCTGAAATTAGGGCAAAATTCCTCAATCGGAAAGACAGCTTTTGTTGAAAGAGAAGAAATCAAATTATCCAAAAAGAGAAGAAAGAGAAGTATGGATATTCCTCTGTAGAGAAATACTCTTTTGAAATTCTTTAAACAATTATGTATGGCTATTCATACATAATTAAAATTAAAATCTTTTTATGTTTAAAATTAAACAATTTTCTCTTTTGAAGATATAAATTAAGATATAAAATTGAATCAAATACTTCATCAAAATTAAAGATATAAAATTGATAGAAAATTAAAGATATAAAATTAAGATATAAAATTCTTCATCAAAATTAAAATTAAAATTGAGAAGTATTTGACTTTTAAAGATTTCGACTCTTTTGAAGTATGGCTATTCCTCTGCAAAGAAGAAATAAAGATTTTCTCTGCAATCTAAAAAGAGTATGGCTATTCCTCAATCTGAAAAGAAGTATGGCTATGCCTATGGCTGTTTAGTTAGAGGATTAACCAATTTCTTCATGTGTCATTACCTATGAAGCACGGGTGCGAGTATGAGTACGGTACGGGTACGAGTGCGGGTACGCTGATACGGCAAAATCCTAAAAAAGTAGGATACGGGTACGGCTGCGGTACGCCGATATTTTTTTATTTTTTATAATTATGGTTAGAAGATCCAACCTACAAATTGAAATTAAATATCAAAACTAAAAAGAGAATTATAAAACTAAAAGAAAAATATTAATATATTTCAATTCAACACAACCAACACCAATTCAGTCCATAATCCAAGCAAAGAAAAAACAACCAACACCAAAAGAAAAACAAGGCCAATTCAGTCCATAACACAAGCAAATGAAAAAAAACAAAAGAAAGCCGTATATATCTAAACTTGACACTTCAAAGTTCACATCCATCAACTTCATCATTCAATAAAATAGCTTCCATCTCTGGCTCATCAAGTGAAAGATTTACAATTTCAAGGAAACCAGAACCCTCCAATGAATCAAATGCATCTCCCCCAACGTCCCATAACTTGGTCTCTCCTTTTGTATATAGTTGACTCCTTCTTGATAAGAGGCGAATATTGGAGTGTGCAAAAACCAAATCCTTGCACCGTTGTGGTGTCATTTTATTCCTCCTCATAGAGTGAATGAAAGAGTAGGTGCTCCAATTCCTTTCACAACATGATGAGGAACATGGTTGGCTAAGTAATTTCACTGCCAAGGATTGGAGCGTAGGTGCAGAAGAGCCATGTGCCAACCACCAAACCACTGGTTCCATTACTCCTCTATCACATATTGAGTCAAAGTCACTAAAACTTTCTAAACAACTTGAAAACTTCGTATACTCTGTATTAACAACTCTTCTCTCATCTGAATCAGGAAAGTATCTCTTAAAACACTTGATTCTCATCTCAGAAATTTCAACATCTTTGTGAGGAGGAACACGAACGGGATTTTCATGAAGCCACATCCCACTATAATACCTAGATTTCATAATTAGAAAAAAATAATAAGTAAATTATGCAATGAAAAAAATTAAAGTATAAACTATGACTCTAATGTGAATTATACCTTGGATTCAAGGAATGAGCAAGGCAATGAAGAGGTGTGCTACTTTTTGTCCACCTTTCCACTAATATTTGATGCATTATAGAGTAAAAGGATGACTCTTCATTTTCTGACTTCCCTTCACGTCTATAGATGGATGCCTTCACCCGTTCAATCATTGAATCCCACATCTCATAAACCAAATGTAGACATGGCTTATCTATGTCACAAAATCTAAGCATCTCATAAATTAGCAATGTGAATGAGAGTATATATTCAATCTTATCCCACCAAACATCATTCAACAACTTTTCCTTTACAACACCTGCTTTCCCAACATCATCTTCCTTGTAAGAAGCCCATTTGTCACTTATCACCATTGTTTGGAGACCATGATATATAAGTTTAAACCTTTTTAACATAACAATTGCAGATGCAAAGCGTGTATCTGCAACAGAAAGTAGCTTCAAAGGTACAAACTCATTAAAAATAGCTAATCTCATAGAATGATTCATGATGAAATTTTCACAAACATTACATCATCAATCATAGTAGTGATCCAATGGCACTCATCATAAGCATATGTAGCAACTCCAATTTCCTTCTCAGCACAAATATTCTTAAGAGCAAGATTAAGAGTGTGCACTACACAAGGTGTCCAAAAGATCTTCGGATAATTACCTTGAATAATTGATCCAGCTGCACTACAAACTGGAGCATTATCAGTAATTACCTGAATTACATTATTAGGACCCACTTCATCAATCACTTCACTAATTAATTTGGCAATATGATACTTGTCCTTGGTCTCACCCTCACAATTAACAGCTTTTATAAACATAGCTCCACCATTACATGCTGCCATAAAATTAATGAGAGGCCTCCTTTGTGCATCAGTCCATCCATCAGATACTATACTCAACCCCTTCTCATCCCATGATTTTTTAGTTGGTTCCAATAACCTTTCAATATTTGCCCTTTCTTTTTGAAGTAAGGTAGTCCTCAACAAATTATATCCAGGAGGGACATACCCAACAATTTGATTCTCAGCAGCATATTGAAAAGCATCCACAAAGTATGGATTCCTAGCCAAATGGAAAGGCAAACCGGCTGAATAGAACATACGAGCAATTAAAGAATGTAAATGTTCTCTAGCACTTTGATTGAATGCCTTATCTAAAGGACTACTCCCAATTGCCTTTCTCTTTCTTGGTGCATAACCTTCCATTCTAAATGTTCCAACATCTTCTACACTGCCGTGGCTAGCACTAATTTGAGAAGATGGTGGTGGTAAAGGAACATTTTTTGGCTTTGCCATTTTTTTCCGGTTCTCAGCTTCTTGATCTGCCTTTCGAATTTCAGAAAGAAGATCACTCTTGTTCTTCACAATTGCACACACTCTAATTCCATGGCCAGTAAGTAGCAACAAATGGGCTCTAACTCTAGAATATGACCCTTGGTACTCAATGTTACAAAAATTACACTTAAATTTTGTATTACCACTTCCTCCTTCTCCCCTTTTAACTAATTTTGTAACACAGCCCCAAAGAGGAGCATTTTCATCTCCAGATTGATCAATGGAAGGAGCAGAAGCACTTGCAACAGATGAACCTAAACTGCTTGATGAACTCATTTTCCTATAAGCATAAAAAATAATATTTTTGATGATTAAAAATAATATTTGTGATTAATTATTAACAATGTTTGTGATCTAATTTTTTTTTTAACATCAGATTATAATTATTAACATCAGATTATAATTATTTGTGATCTAATTTTTTTTTTAACATCAGATTATAATTATTAACATCAGATTATAATTATTTGTGATCTAATTTTTTTTTAACATCAGATTATAATTATTAACATCAGATTATAATTATTTGTGATCTAATTTTTTTTTAACATCAGATTATAATTATTAACATCAGATTATAATTATTTGTGATCTAATTTTTTTTTAACATCAGATTATAATTATTAACATCAGATTATAATTATTTGTGATCTAATTTTTTTTTAACATCAGATTATAATTATTAACATCAGATTATAATTATTTGTGATCTAATTTTTTTTTTAACATCAGATTATAATTATTAACATCAGATTATAATTATTTGTGATCTAATTTTTTTTTAACATCAGATTATAATTATTAACATCAGATTATAATTATTTGTGATCTAATTTTTTTTTAACATCAGATTATAATTATTAACATCAGATTATAATTATTTGTGATCTAATTTTTTTTTAACATCAGATTATAATTATTAACATCAGATTATAATTATTTGTGATCTAATTTTTTTTTAACATCAGATTATAATTATTAACATCAGATTATAATTATTTGTGATCTAATTTTTTTTTTAACATCAGATTATAATTATTAACATCAGATTATAATTATTTGTGATCTAATTTTTTTTTAACATCAGATTATAATTATTAACATCAGATTATAATTATTTGTGATCTAATTTTTTTTTAACATCAGATTATAATTATTAACATCAGATTATAATTATTTGTGATCTAATTTTTTTTTAACATCAGATTATAATTATTAACATCAGATTATAATTATTTGTGATCTAATTTTTTTTTAACATCAGATTATAATTATTAACATCAGATTATAATTATTTGTGATCTAATTTTTTTTTTAACATCAGATTATAATTATTAACATCAGATTATAATTATTTGTGATCTAATTTTTTTTTAATATCAGATTATAATTATTAACACTTGCAGCAGATTAATTATTTATTAACATTTTTTATTTATTTATTTTTTTTTCTAAATATGATTGGGTTCAATACCTCTCTAATTTTTTTTTTGGTTCTACATCAGATTATACCTCTCTGAAGAAGAAAGAAGAAACAAGAAAAAAATCAAAAAAAATAGAGATGAAGAGATTCTGACCAGTTGCTTGGTTGCTAGGTGGCTGATATGCAGTGCAGGGGACGAATTGAAAATAGATGCTTGCTGATCAGTGATCTCTGTATAAAAAAAAAAAAAAAAAAAAAAAAGAAAAGAAAAAAAAAAAACCAAAAATCTCCTTCAAAGAACACAATCCGGTGAGTTTCACTTCGATTCTTCCTCCTCTTCTTTGATTCTTCTTCCACTTTCTTTCATTTTTTTTTTCAGATTTTCTCTCTTTCTTTGCAGCAAACGAAGAGGTCTATCCTCTGTTTTTTTGGTTTGTTTTTCTTCGATTCTTCTTCCTTTTTCTTTCATTTTTTTCCAGATTTTTTCTTCTCTTTCTTCGCAGCAAACGAATATTCTATCCTCTGTTTTTTTGGTTTGTTTTTCTTCGATTCTTCTTCCTCTTTCTTTCATTTTATTTTTTAGATTTTTTTTCTTTCTTCGCAACAAACGAATTGAACTGTCCTCTTCTTTTTTTTTTCCATTCGTTTTTTTTATTCGATTCTCTCCTTCGCTTTTCTCTTTCTTTGATTCGATTCTTCTTCCTCTTTCTTGAACTCTCCTTCATTTTTTTTTTCTGATATATGTATTTTTTTTTTTAAATTTTTTCCTCCACAGCCATTGGAATTAAATTACTATTGTAGTATGATATTGAACATTCATGATCATAGCTATCTGTAAGTTGTTATTGTTGAGGGCCATGTTGAGATCCCTACTGAACTATATGTTCATCCCACGTTGTTGAATCTTTTTCAGGTGTTAAGCAGGATGTGCTACAGGATTTGGATCTTCTTACTTGTTGGCCACAGGGCCTCTTTTGTGTTGGCGGAATGCCATATATGAAAAAGGGTTACAGCCTTCTTCTTGATTCTTTAATAATGTAAGCCTTCGAACATTTTATTCAGTATGCTCATGTTGTATTTAATTTGCATTCGGATGAGAGAATTGTTATTTATTTCTACTCATTGGACTAAAGAGTTTATTTCTGTATGTTATCTCTGAACTTAAATTAAGTTAATGGGTTTGGTAACGACTTCGAGTAATAAAAAGGTGGGGCGTGACAAGCAATATCAAGAATCTCAAGAGATGGTAACAGAACAGGATCAGCAGGTAGGACGAGCATCAGGAATATCTGGAGAGCCACTAGATGAAGAATCATCTGTAGGAGCATCATCAGGAAAAAATCAATGGAAGGATCAGTGAAATAAGAGATGGTGGAAGTGGAAGGAAGAGAGAATTGGGATATAGAGGCAAACATTTTGTGTTACTAGAAAATGACATGATGAGAGATATGAAGACGATGAAAGACAGGATCCCAACACTGAAAACCTTTATGTTCTATGCCATATCCTAAGAAATAAAATAGTTGGGGCCGGGGCTATAACTTCTTGTGTTTATAGGAAGGACTACATAACAAGCATAACCAAAGACTCGGAGTTCTTTGTAGGAAGGAGATGTACCATGGAGACGTTCATAAGGGGTTTGATTGTCAATGACAAGAGAGGGGATACGGTTAATAGTGTAAACAGCCGTAAGGGCAGCTTCATCCCAAAAACACTTAGGACAAAAGGAAGAGATAAGAAAAACTCTAACCATATCTAGAATGTGTCTAGGTCTATGCTTGCATTCAGCACGACAATTTTGCCAGATAGTGTGTTGACGAGCGAAGGAAGTGTACCATACTCACGAAGAAGTTTTAAAAATTTGTTTTCTTTATATTCTTAGGCATTGTCAGACCAGAAAACTTTGGTAGAATACCCAAATTGTGTTTTTATCATTCTAGCAAAGTCAAAATATGTTTGAGGTAGCTCAAACCTTTGTTTTAAAATATAAATTCAAGTGAAACGAGAATAATCATCCACAAATATGACAACATATTTGGACCCTCCCATTGTCTATGAAGCACGGATACTCCAAAAATGTTGATGTACAAGTACCGGGTACTTACTGGGTGTGGGAGCAGGTACGCGTACGAAAAAAATGAACCAGATACATTTTATACAATCAGTATAATGATGGGTACGTGATGGGTACGCCACAAGTACGTTTTTGGGTACTTCGAGGTACAAAACAAGATTTTTTACAAATTAAAGGGTACCGGAGCAAGTTTTTTGGTCTATTTAAAAAAATTATATAAATTTGGGGTAGTTTTGTAATAAACAATAAAAATACTACAAATTAATTTAAAGGTGAAAAATTTTCATAAAATTTTTTTATGATATTTTTTTTTCATGATACTAACATTATTGTAGTTTTTATTCTTTTACTTACGGACCACTCACAAAAATTAGACACAATCCTCTCATATGAGTGTATGACCTAGAAAAAAGTGAGAGTCACCTCATGTGAGAGGATTTAGTTTTGTAATCGATTTCTATGTTTGTATAATATTTTTAGTTTTATGTTACAGTTCTTATATTTGCATAAAAATCAATCATAAAATTTGATATAACTCTTGTGGGTGTTAATTTCCGACCACACAACTAAACGAGGAATTCAACTGGAGTGTACCGGTAAAATAGATTAAACCCAACAACCTGCACAAGAAGATGAGAATCTGATGGTGGTCCGTCCACCTGGGGGTACTCCAACGATTAAGTCAGTAATCAATATCTCTCAAAGATAGCAAATTGTGCTTAACCTTACAAGAAAGAACTCACCTTAGACTCACGAGGATGCCTTGCTTATATAACCAACAGTGACTTGATCCTATTAGAAGCCTCACTTTAGTGGACTCATGCTCAATGCTCATCTTGAACTTTTATCTAGATATAGATAAACTCTTCTTGAGCCTTATCTTTATCTAGATTGAGATCTTCCGCTGTTCTAGAACTCTTGTCCCTTTTCCGCTTATCTCAGATTTAGATATCTCCGCAGATAACCTCGACCTAGCCGAGATCACCTTGGCGCATGACCAAGCACTACAAGAATTTTCACTTTTGGCGACTAAAAAGTTAATTTTTAGTCACCAAATGGTTTTAGCGACTAAATTATTTGGTCGCAAAAGTAGTCGCCAAAAAATTGTCGGTAAAGGTAATTAGCGACTAAAACTATTTTAGTCGCCAAATGTATACAATTCCTGACTAAAATTTTAGTCGCCAAAAGGTTGGACATTAAATTAAATTAGACCCTT
Source organism: Camellia sinensis (assembly GCF_004153795.1). NCBI lineage: Eukaryota > Viridiplantae > Streptophyta > Magnoliopsida > Ericales > Theaceae > Camellia > Camellia sinensis. Next base: position 949,924 of record NW_021026854.1, read on the forward strand.
TTCGGCGACGAAACTTTTAGTCGCCTAAAGTCTCACATTTTTAGCTACTAAAATTTAGTTGGCAAAGAGTTCTTCTTTTGGCTACTAAAAATTTAGTCGCCGAAAGTCCCACATCTTTGGTTACTAAATTTTTAGTCAGCAAAGAGTTCCTCTTTTGGCTACTAAATATTTGGTCGTCTAAAGTTTTACATTTTTAGCTACTAAAATTTTAGTCGGCAAAAGTGTTTTTATCCTTTTGTTATCCTTTTGTTTTTTGTTTTTAGTTACGAAATATTTTAGTCGCCAAATGTTTAATTTTCTTTTGACTACTAAACTTTTACTTGCCAAATGTTTATTTATTTATTTATTTATTTATTTATTTTTGGCTACTAAACTTTTACTCGCCAAATGTTTATTTATTTATTTTTGGCTACTAAACTTTTAATTGCCAAATGTCTTTTCCCAATTTCTTTTTAGTTACAAATTGTTTAGTTGCCAAATACATGATATTATGTTTTATCACAAAATTCACTACAGGAAAAATGGCCTACTGCAACATTTTTTTTATGGTGTTTTGGGAAACGCCGTTATAGATGAATGAAAGACAACGTTTTCAAAACGTTGTCTTTGAGCTCAGTTGAACGGCGTTGTATTGGGTGTATATATTGACACCGTCCATACTGTGTCTCTCACTTTCTCTGTGTCTCTTCCATAGCTCAGTCTCTCTCTCTCTCTCTCTCTCTTCCAAAGCCCTCGACTGATATTCATCGAACTAGATCAAAGACACACACACACACTCTCTCTCGCTCGCTCGATTGCAGATTTGGCATTGTATATTCGTTGAACTCTCGATCTCTATTGCTCTTCATTGATCTGTTGCTGGAGAGCTTTGATCAGTCTCTTCATCGAACTCGAATTTGAACTCGAACTTGATCTGTTCTTCATCAAATCGCAGATCCAAAATCGATATCATTCTTGAACCAAATCGATCTAGGTTGCTCTTATCTCAGGTACATTTTTCATTCTCGTAATCGGTGTTCGAGTTTGAACCAGATCGATCTCTGTTGCTTTACTTTCTCATTGTCAAATCTGCTGATTAACTTTCTAATTTTTTCATTCTCAGATTAGATCAGATCAGATCGTTGAACCTGATCTATCAAATCTGCTGGTAGTTTTGTTTGTTTTTCATTACTTTGTTTGTTTTTCAAATCAATTAACTCTCTAATTTGCAAGACTGTTTGGGATTAGATAGCTCATACTATAGATGGTCTCATGATCTCAGAATGACAGTGTATGAGAGTATTTTTATGTTTGCAATTTATTTTGTGTTTGGCAAGTGTGCTTGGTCTATATTTTTTGTACTTATAATTTTCATTAGCATCTTCATTAGAGAATCTTCATCTTTGATGGATTAGCATGAAACATTGTTCATTAAAGTTTGGGTTATTTTCGTGTTTAGTGAAATTTTTTTGATGATATCGTAACTTATTGTATAGCTAAAAAAAGGAATTATATGTGAAGCTAAATTCTTGATGATATCTATCAACATTCGTACGTTTGTTCTTTTAAAATATTCAATAATGTAATTTGTAATGTGGTTGGTGACAGGGTCTGTGTACTGGGTCTGTGATTTTTCTTACAAGTGGGGGAAGAAGCTCACATGTTTTAGTCTTCAGTGAAGATCTTTTCTTTATATATCTTATTCCACCCATTATATTCAATGCCAGGTAAATTCTGCTCCTTTCAAACTTTGCTCTTTACTGAGATCTTTGTAATAGCTTATATACCTGTAACCTGATTATAGATTATTGAGTGGGCTTCTCATTATGTTTGTAAGTTGTACCTAGTTAGAAGTGTGTTTCTACTTCTGGTTTTGTGGTTGTCATTGATTTAAATTTCTCACTCACATTCCCTCTTTCGTCATTTACAGCTGTTATGTTTACCATTACACTGGCTTAAAAGAGTTTCATTTTTTATTCTTTTGGTGTTTTATTACATCTTATCCAGTAATATTCTGCTTTTTAGATCATAATTAATTTACATCTTATCCATTAGATATGCTGAGTAGTTGTGCCAGACAACTCATGTATGTGGTGAACTGTAAGAGTGTTACACTTGTATGAATCCACTACTGATAAAATTCTACTCAGGATACCAGGACTACCATAAAATGATAATGAAAAACTGGTATGTTTATGTATCCAGGATTAAATTGTAGTAATATCTTATGATATTGACTAAGATTTAAGGCATCACAAAACTAAATTGCGAATAATTGTCAGATCACCAAAGGAAGTGTCAATAGATCAATTTTTTTTCAAGGAAAGATAGAGGACACTGATTTTAAAACTACTCTAACACAAGCCCTGCATTAGGTACAAGAACATGACTCTAAATATTTGAAGTCTGTCTCTTGTCTACGTGTGCACTCGTGCGTGTGGTGTGTAATCATTCTATAGCATTTATTTTTAGCTTACCAATTACCATTTACCTTCCCTTGGTCTGTTTTATCTATAAACAAACAACATTTAGTGTTGTCCTCCCTAGTCCCTAGTCCCTACTTTTCAAAACATACCATGCCATCTCTCTGTAGACTAATCATATGTTTAGTAAATGTCATCAAAATAAAAATTGAGGTTTATCTTCATCCCTAAAATTTTCTTCCTTTGCCTATAAAAATAGCTTTGACCTATATGCTATTACTCTTTTTTTCACATACTTTTGATTATGCTCATTAGGTCTGGAAATTTCAATCACCTTTTGATATAGCCCTGTTAGAAACCAAATTGTTTAAAGATGAACACACATGTCAATTGAATATCAGTGCTTGTTTCATGGTCCTCTGCATTTCATTCATCTGTAACACTGATTGTAACTTCTGTTTTGTGCAATCAGGTAGCAGCCTTGGCTCATTTACTTTCGGAATTTGGTCGGAATCTCATGATGTTCTTGGAGTTGTGGATGATACCGATATACTCTATTTTATAAAAGCGAATGGTGAAGAGATAACCAAAATCACAAAAAAAACATTTAAAAGTGTCTTTACCAATAATGGGCTTGATAGTGCACGATAGCTCTGATATGAACAAATCTTGCTTGTAAGTTTTCATATAACTTTCAGCTAGCCCTGCATAAAAATATGTTGCGTTAAAAGTTTTTGTTTATGAATACTTATTTTCATATCTCAATTTAATTAATTCTTAAACAGCTTCTTTTTGAGTGGATAAAATTCTTTTACAGGTGTAGCTTTGATGTTCTTACATCAGATGGTTCTCTTCATTTTAGTGGAAATTTTTCTTTAGATATTCAATCTGTTATAGAAAACATGAAGAGGAGGATGTTTGCATATTATTAGAAAGCTAAGGCCTGTTTTTTTAAATACACAATGATTGTTTCGTCAAAAAAAGATATCTCTATAAAGCTATTAAACAGTTGTTCAATTTTTTTCCTAGGAACCTATAGTCTTTCTCTTTGGCATCGAACCAAGAATCTAGGCTTGGAGCCAGGGTTTTCTACGCAGTTTGAAGGTTTATATTCCAAACCAAAAGGTTATGTAGGTCGATTGACATATCCCAAGGTGATAATCTCACCGCAGGGTAAGTTTGTTACCACTCTTGATTTGAGAGGATGCTTGGTCATTTTTAAGCTGGATAATGAACGGTCTTCTCTTTCAAATCTTTCTTGTGGAGAGACATTTGACTCACAAGTGGCTAATAATATGTCAACTAGGGGGAGAGAATCATTGAATGATGTAGTGGATTTTACTTGGTGGTCTGATTATATCCTTGTTCTTATAAAAAGAAGTGGCATTGCCACCATGATTGACATTCTTAGTGGTATTAAACTACTGGAGAAAGATCCTTTATACTCTATGCCCATCTTGGAAAGAGTACAACAGTTCCCAGGGAACTTGTTTCTTTTAGAAAGTACATCATCTGAGGAGAGCCATGATTCATCCAATAAGAAGGCAGTAACTGACTTGCAACATGTGGATCTGGTCACTGAAGATGAGTATAATCAATTTGACTTTGCTAAACTGCGCTGGAGTTTGATATAGTTCTCAAAGAGGTCTGTTTCTGAAATGTATGACATATTAATTAGTGATCAAGAGTATCATGCCGCTCTGGAGTTTGCTAATCGTCATAGATTGGATAAAGATGAAGTGCTAAAGTCACAGTGGTTGTGCTCTGCCCGAGGAATAAATGAAATAAAAATGTTTCTTTAAGTTATCAAGGATCAAGCTTTTGTGCTTTCCGAATGTGTGGATGGAGTTGGACCAACAAAAGATGCAGTGAGGGCTTCAATTGCACACGGTCTCCACCTCACAAACCAGTATAGATTCTTTGAAACCGAAGTTGACGAAAATAGCCAAATTTGGGAATTTCGTTTGGCAAGACTTAAATTGTTGCAATTCAGAGACAAGCTGGAGACATTTCTTGGGATAAATATGGGCAGGTAATACTTAATAGCTCTATCAAAAATTTATTTTTCTCTTGTGCAAAGGTAGCATAATCACCTACTTTCAACCTCTACTCTATTTATATATTTCAGTTTAGGGTTCCATGGAGCCACGTGGTTTCTTGATGTTACAGTAATCAAAAGTTTTGATATGACTATCCACTTATATGTAAAAAACTATGTTTACAAGTTCATTTATTATTGTTTTTGCTCCCTTTAAGTGGTCTAACTTTTAGAACAAAGTGAATTCCCATGTGTATGCCTGCATGCAATTATCTATTGTGTTGTACTGCATATATTATTGCACACGATGATCTTTGAATTTGCTAGCCAGGTTCTCTCCATATGTTCTTGACATGGATAAGAAGCAATATTTTGTTTGACATGTAATTGTATGGCTTTTTTAATGTACAGGGTTGGCACCTTTAAGGTACTTTTGTAATTAAAAAAATCAATGTGTGTGTGTAAAAACACTATTTTTTTTAATATTCTGCTTTTGATTTAATGAATAATATGGTCTTGGTCTCTGTCAAATAGTTGAATTGGTGTTGAATTCTGTCTATGATGTCTCTTAATAATAGTTGAAAATAGATCAATCTTCATCCAATTCTGTCCCTGAACATTAAAGAGTCCCAGGGTGCAACAAGGGCATCCTATGTCGAGGTTTCCTATCCTGCCATTGCTACCTAAGGCGTAGGCATTCTAAAATGGCAATAACTTTAGTTACCAGAGAAATTTGTTTAATTTTTTTTAATTATGAACCTATTGACTAGCTTGGAAAAGTCTACTGCATCAGTTATTTCCATCTCCAATTTCATTCTTTCAAGCTTAATCTATAATTTGAATTGGAAGTTGACCAGCAAGAGCTTGTGTCTTAACAGTTCCTTTTTTATCTTTGTGTAGTTGGAGGTTTGGGCCAAGGAAAGAGAAGTTGCTGGATTGAGGGCTAGCTTGAATACATTGATGCCTGAGGTTTGGGCCAAGGAAGGAAGCTGAAGATTCTTTGAGAAAGAAGTGGAAAAAGATTGAAGAATTTGATGGCTGCAGATCTGAACTTGAGTCCATATATAATGCTCTACTTAAGGATTTCTTCTGAACTTGAGTCCATATATAATGCATTGTACAATCATGGTCTTGACTAACTAATGATATCACTGTTGTAGTGGATTTGACTTGTTTTTTTGATGTTTGCCTACTAGATGTTTGTATTGATAGTTTAATTGAAGAAGTGCCAAGAGGCACATGATCACTAGCTTTATACATTGCTTAAGCACAAATTTCACTGGTTGGATTTTAGCCCAACTTTTTGAACTGGTTGGTCACTGCAATGACCAGAAAAAAGGTAAAGAAATGGAAAATTTGGGTTCCTAGTTGCTTATAAATCTAGCAATTTGGTTGCATAGAGCAAACATAAAACATGAGATCCCAAATTGTGAAGCTAGTTTAGCAACAGCATCATAGAGAAATATCAGGGGCCCCACAAAAAAAAAAGGTGGCGTTTTTTGGAAAAACACCACTAAAATGACGTCATTGTACACATTAATTTCCACCACCAGCAGCAACAGCAGCAGCAGCAGGAGGGCAAATAATATTATAAAAAAAAAGGTGACGTTGTTTCAAAAAAAACGCCACTAAATGACGTCATTGTGACATCACACGTTAATTTGGGACGGAAGGTAAGACGGATGTTAAAGATTTTACAGCGTTTTAAAAAATGCCATCTAATATTTTTAGTGACGTTTTTTAAACGTTGGAAAGCTATTGTGGCGGCCATATCCGCGACGAAAAAATTAAACGTCGCTATAAGATATTACGGCATTTTTCAAGCTTTTCGCAGCGTTTTAAAACGCTGCTAAAAAATGAATTTCTTGTAGTGATTATAATTTCTCTACAACTTGTCTATATTCAATGCAACCTGTAATACGTATATAAACAAAATGGTACATACTATCAATCATTCCATAATCTGCATCCATATACCAAAAATAAATAACTTTAAATGTCAAAGTCCATACAAATCAACTATTGTCCAAACTAAAATAATAATTCCATACAAAATATATCATACGAAAATTAAAGCCCTCCGTATACAAAAAATACATTTATTACCAAGCGAAATTACCATTTGACATGGTACAAATTACCATCGTAATCTATACAACGACAAAAGGTGATATATGTACCATGACAAAAGTTTTCTATAGACCATGACAAAATGTCCTATATGTACGCCGACAAATGGTATATATGTACCACGACAGAAGGTGATCTATGTATCACGACAGTCATTATCTGTTGATTGCCAAAAGTTTTCTGTATCAGTAATAAGGAACTACACAAAAACTGAGGACGACAAAAGTATTATATTAGTTCTACACAAAAGTAAAAATTCTTCTCCATACACCAATATGGATTATCCACAAGTCTATGCAACAAAGCCATTTACAAAGAGAAAAAAGAACGAAACATTAGAATTGATTACAAAATATCAATTCAGTCAGCCATATGGAACATGTTCTAACATGCATTTAAGGTAGAACAATTGAGAAATATCTTCTTGGAAATAAAAGAAAGTATATATATATATATATATATGTATCATGCAATATTTATTCTAACTAACTGCACAAACAATGTAATATGTAATTTCTTCGTCCTATAAATATATAAAGGCAATTATTAGAATATGTAGATGTTATTTTCATAAAGTTATCGCTTTTTAAACTAAGTGTTGCGAGTTTTTCGACTAAGTGTAAGACATATTCGGGGGCTGTTATGAATTTTCGCCCCCGGAAAGCTCTTTTTCGAGTAAGTTTAGGGCATATTTGGCTCTAACTCCCAACCTACGAGTTTGAATTGCGTTCCGTCAGTTCTCACAAGTCCTATTTGTCATGGCGAAGCTATCTGTGTGAGCCACACAATCGTTCGGGGGCTGTTTTGAATTTTTGCCCCCGAAATGCCTTTTTTCAACTAAGTTTAGGGCGTATTCGGCTCTAACTCTCAACCTACGGGTTTGGATTACATTCTGTCAGTTGTCACGCGTCCTATTTGTCATGAGGGAACGGTCCGTGTGAGTCAGACGGTGGTTCGGGGGCTGTTTAGAATTTGCGCCCTCGAAACGCTCTTTTTCGACTAAGTTTAGGGCGTATTCGGCCCTAACTCCCAACCTACGGGTCTGGATTACATTCCGTCAGTTCTTACACGTCCTATTTGTCATGGGGGAGCTGTCCATGTGAGTCACACGGTGGTTGGGGGGCTGTTTAGAATTTTTGCCTCCGAAATGCCCTTTTTCGACTATGTTTAGGACGTATTTGGCTCTAACTTCTAACCTACGGGTTTGAATTACGTTACTTCAGTTCTCACAAGTCCTATTTGTCATGGCGAAGCTATCGGTGTGAGCCACACGGTCATTCGAGGCTGTTTTGAATTTTCGCTCCCGAAACTCCCTTTTCCGACTACGTTTAGGGCGTATTCGGCTTTAACTCCCAACCTAGGGGTCCAAATTATGTTTCATTAGTTCTCACAAGTCCTATTTGTCATGGTGAAGCTATCTGTGTGAGCCACGCAGTTGTTCGGGGGTTGTTATGAATTTTGGCCCTTAGAAAGCTTTTTTTCGAGTAAGTTTAAGGCGTATTCCGCTCTAACTCTCTACTTATGGGTTCGAATTACGTTCCGTCAGTTGTCACAAGTCTTATTTGTCATGGAGAAGATTTCCGTGAGAGTCACACGGTTGTTCGAGGGCTGTTTAGAATTTTTGCCCTCGAAACGCCTTTTTTTGACTAAGTTTAGGACGTATTCGGCTTTAACTCTCTACCTATGGGTCCAAATTACGTTTTGTCAGTTGTCACAAGTCCTATTTCTCATGGGGAACCTGTCTGTGACAGTCACACAATCGTTCGGGTGTTGTTTAGAATTTTCACCCTCGAAACGCCATTTTTTGACTAAATTTAAGACGTACTCGGCTTTAACTCTCTACCTATGGGTCCAAATTACGTTCCGTCAGTTGTCACAAGTCCTATTTGTCATGGGAAAGCTGTCCGTGCTAGTCACATCGTTGTTCGGGGGCTGTTTAGAATTTTTGCCCCCGAAACACCATTTTTCTACTAAGTTCAGGGCGTATTTGGTTCTAACTCTCTACCTATGGGTCCGAATTACGTTCCGTCAGTTGTCACAAGTCTTATTTATCATGGGGAAGCTGTCTGTGAGAGTCACATGGTGGTTCGGGGGCTGTTTAGATTTTTTGCCCCCTTAATGCCCTTTTTCGGTTAAGTTTAAAGCGTTTTCGGCTCTAACTCCCAACCTACAGGTGCTAATTACATTTTATCTACTGTCACAGGTCTTATTTGTCATAAGGAAACTGGTTGTGACATCCGTACGGTAGTTTAGGGGCTGTTTTGCATTTTTGCCTCCTTAACGCTTTTTTTTTTTTTTTTTCGGGTTAAGTTAAAGGCATTTTCGGCTCTAACTCCCAACCTACGCGTGCTAATTACATTCCATCTGATGTAACTAGTCTTATTTGTCATGAGGAAGCTGGCCGTGACATGCATTTAGTGGTCAGGGGCTGTTTTGCATTTTAGCTCCCTCCCCGAACGCCCTTTTTCGACTAAGTTTATTGTGTTTTCGGCTCTAACTCCCAACCTATGCATGCTAATTAAATTTCGTCTGTTGCAACAGGTCCTATTTGTCACTAGGAAGCTGGTCGTGACATGCATTTAGTGGTCAGGGGCTGTTTTGTATTCCCCCCCCGGAATGCCCTTTTTCGACTAAATATAAGGCGTTTTCGGCTCTAACTCCCAACCTATGTGTGCTAATTATATTTTGTCGATTGCAACAGGTCCTATTTGGTACGGGGGTTCTGCCTATGATGTCCGTGCAGTGTTCAGGGGTTGTTTTGCATTTTCACTACGTATGTTAATTATGAAACTTAGTTGGATTATTTTTTTATGTTTTCAATGAACTGAAATGAATGTATGTAGTTCTTAGTCTCACAACAGGTTGGAAGGAAATTGAATTGCATTAGTAATATCTATAGGCTTCACATTTTCATACAACTTATTCTGTATGCACACAACAGAAGCATTGCTTGATGAAATGTCCTATTGGCAGTATAAGTATCATGGGCAACGTAAGTATATTAACATGAAATTGACAATTAAGACCTTAGCATTGCATAAGCAAGTATTCTATTGGCTTGAATGCAACCTTCTAACAAATTTGAATAGGAACTTGTCAAAATAATGCAGAGATGTTCCTATACAAAATTTGGAAAGCAGAGATGACCTTTTGAAGCTAAATATGAGGCATTAAACCCCCAATTTGTTTAGATGTGGTATTAAACCACTCTAGAATAGTGGTTCGTGCCCAGATCATTAAACCACTTCCAAGATGTATATCTATATATATATGAACATTGCCTACCATCTTTTTGGTTGCAGTGAACAGCTCACTGCTGGAAAATCAAGAATGATTTAATTTCAATTATTAGGATGATCAGGAATGATGGTTGGAAAATCAGGATGATCTTAACTTGGCAATTTTGGTCTGGCATATTAAAGAGGACACAATTAAACTTTCATCAAAACAAGCAAAGCATTTCAAGAAAACAACATAATAGTGTGGGAATGCCTATATATATACATATATGTATATAAGTATATATATCATTTATAAAAGAGTACCTGGATCTTCAAGAACTCTTATTTACTCATGTTTTGAACTGAAATAGAACAACCAAAAGGGTACAATAATGGAAAGAGAAAAGGAGTTGGTTGCTGATAGATCTGAGAGAAACAAAATCAACTAAAATAAATTGATATAAGAGAGATGAAATTACAAATTAAAAAAAAAAAAACCTCACTCTTCTCTGTTTTCTGTTCTCTGTTCTAGGTTTTTCCCAATCTACAATTATTAGCTAATTTCCAACTCCAAATCACATAATGTCTTAATAGATTTAGAAAAGTGAGAAATTAAAAACTAGTGATGTTAGTACCAACTTGTAGTCACAACTCTCCTCGCATGCATGTAATATGGAATGAAATGTTTCTATTGATAAGGTTAAACCTGCTTTGAACATCTGATCAACTACATCAAAAGCCATGTGAACCTACATTAAAATGATTACACGTGTAAGTTATCTAAAAGCAATCTGTAGAATGTCAACAGCAAAATGCACCACTTTCAACACCTTCAAAACATGAGGTAAAAAATACGTAGATGACCAATGTCAGGTACATTAATTTATATCTTCAGTTAATCACAACAATATTAGTAATCAATACTGATCATAAATGAAACAATTTTAGAAACTATAGAAATGTTCAAAGAATAACCCATAATGCCCAAATCACAATAATGCAACCATACCGCTGCGCCAAGTCCTGTCCTACTCTTAAATATGTTCAGAACAGCCCAATTTAAATTTGTTGGTTGAGAAAGTTGTCTAGATTTTTTTGCCTTACACTACAGGAAATACAGGTGACTTGTATACTTAAAAATGAAAGGAGCAAGATGCTTCTAGAGCAGAAGTGCTTCATAAAATTGAGGCCTCAAGAACATTACCAGCAGCATTCATGAGAGGTTCCTTACCGCTAAATTTGGCATGCTAATTGCATAATTATTGATGAAGTTTGAGGTATTTCCTGCCCCAATATCTGCACTTGATAAGATAACCAAATTACAGTAAGCATAAATAATAAGCTCAAGAGAAAATGAGCACTCGATCTTTGCATTCTAAATTACCATAATCTATAGCGGAAATAAAAAAGGCTAGACTTAAAATGATTACAGTAAATGTTCAAGAATAAAACTAAAAACATATTGACCAGAAACAAATAATGGTGAAAATACATAATTCCTTGATTCCATAAACTGATTTAAGTTATGTGCACCACATAATGGTTTCAACTTTCCACTTTTCCCCTGCAAATCCATTACAGTTACTTTCAAGAATTTACGAAATTAAGAAGGGCAACATTAGTAGTTAAACAAAACTGACGATGTAAGACCATATCCAGAAAAATATGGCTTAATTCTTTTCAATACGAGTTAAAAAAAAAAAATTGGATTAACCATTGGTAAGAGAGAGAGAGAGAGAGAGAACCTAAACGAGGTGTACAAGAATGAATTTCTAGTTTCAGTTATATACATCTATATATATAGTCCTATTTATCTCCATGACAGTGTCATGATTTTTTTTTTAAAAAAAAAATCATCTTGATGGTATTGTATTTGTGCTCCATATTTGTATTCTTGCATAATCTATTTTCCAAACCAAATAAAAACAAAGAAAAAATACAAACACAAGCAAGCAAGATAAATAATAGCACTATTATGATGCTACTAAGAGACAACGGGAAGGAGGAACCTGGTTCTAGATTTTATTCTGTAATTCCTTTTCAATCAATAAATCAATGACAAACCTGTTCCAGCCAAACCCAGCTTTGGCTCGTGACCTTCAATACAATATTGTGAAAAAATATAACAAAAGATCTCATTAAACAAGCTAAACAACAATAAAACAGATTTGCTAAATTACAAACCTTTAAAGTTGGGTTTGTCACAATCATCATTAGTTGCAATATAATCACAGAGCTCTGTTATTTTATCTTCATTATTAACTCTAATCCAAAGCATCATCTCATATTCAGCTAATCTTCATAGTGAATTCAAATTCTCCTCATAGATAACTTCACAAAAATATACGAATTCTTGTACCATCTCCATGTCGATTAAAAACATCAGAAATGGAGCATAGTTTCATCATTTAGTCACTAACTTACCATCAACAAAATACCTTGAGCACATTCATTTCACAAAACAACCATAGTACGGCAAAAAAACAGTGATATAGATTGGCAGCATGAGGCACAAAATCCATGTCAAAAGAATGTAACAGGAGATTCAGAACAATACTCAATGAAAATAATACAAAACTAACACAAAAAATTAAAGATATATAGAATGAAGTTTTGTGACAAACAAGGCTTATATATTTATATATATTGATTGACATTACACAAAGACACACACATATATAAATCAGTTCAACGTTAACACAACACACCTCACAAGCTACTTCTTTTCACATAAAATTAAAGATTTATAGAATGAGCATTTTCCTATTTCTTTTCACATAGAAGTAGAGCCCCTTGATAATTTTCTCTAACTTGGGTGTGGAATTGATTTTTTGGAGTACATATGCATATATGTATATGTATATACATAAAGAGGGGGTGGGTGGACAAAATAACAAAATTGATCTAGCTTACTAGGAATTTGAGTGTCATTAGGTCAGAATGTGATCCATGCCATTGTGGATTCTTTGTTTCTACATGCACAAGATTTAAAGATGAGCCATTAAAAGGATTGGAAGAGAAAAAAACTCAAAATACAGAGTGTTATTCATTTAACTTCAAAACATTTTAGTCCCTGCTATTTTGGTTGGGTACAAAAGTCCGATATGGCCATTTTCCCTTGTAATATGTTCAATTTAAATGCCATAGTGATTATTCAATTTTTTTGGATTTCAATCATGGAGAATAAAAAAAGACCAATAATCCTAAAAATGTTTAGGAAACTTACTGCGGAAACAGCAGGATTAGTACTAATAGAATCACATAAGACTGAAGAAAACACATAATCCATACTTCCTCACCACTAGTGTTGAATTCCACAACAGAGCAATCAAAACAAGCTAAAAGGATAAAAACAAACAGGCATGATAATAGACAAAATACTTTGAAAATCTCCGAAAACAACAGGCATGACCACAACACCAACTAAATGCATAAATGTAAAAAACAAAACCCAACAAATTAATTATATGGCCCTTTCAAATTTATTAGTACACTTCCATATTGCCTTTTCAATCTTCCTGAGTCAAAAACCCATTACTGCCCTAAATAATATTTTTTTGGTACTAATTTCAACAACACATTGCAATAGGTTTGTCAATACAATACATTAGGGCTTTCAATACATACAATCAGGGACCAAATATACATGCAAATACATATACAATCAATGGATTAGGACTTTCAAACTAATGAGAGGGAAAGGAAAAAATGGGGAAAATGTATGAAACCACTTAAATCAAACTTGTTTAAGCCATCAAACCTATAAAACATTACAAATCAAACCACTTCATCTCAGTTCATTTTGCGAAATCAACACAACATGAAATTGTAGACATCATAAAAGCCCTAGAGTAAGATTGAGAATGGGGAAAATAGAGAAACGGGGACAAGAGAGACAGACTGAGGTCGACAGACCCAGAGACAGAAAGAGAGAAAGACAGACCGAGAGTGAGTGAGACAGAGATAGACCAAGAGTTAGAGAGAACCTGGGTGGATTCAGTAGTGGTGGTCGTGATTTACGGCGGCGACGACGGTGGTGAGCGGCAGTGGTCTGCGCTGAGGTGAGGTTGGGTGAGGTTTGGTGCTGACAGAATCTATGTGTGAGAGAAAGCACCAGATGTGTAAAAATAAACAGGCGCCAACATTTATTCATTTCCCTCTAAAACTTCATTCAACCTTTGGCGACAAAACTATGAATTTGTCGGTAAATAGTGGCAAATGTTATTAACAGCGACCAAACCATTAGTCTCAAAACGTGCATATTGGCCAACTAAGTTCCTAGTAGCGAAAGACTAACAATAAATATGTCAGTTTTGGGCGACTAAATGGCCTTTTGTCGCCAATAATTACTAAACACCGACTAAAACAGAATTTAGTAGCCTAAAATGTAGACTTACGCCGACTAATATTTTTTTAGTCGCCAAAAAGTGGCATATTCTGCTACTAAATTTTTTTTTAGTCGCCAATAAGTAATATATGCCAACTAAAAATTTTTAGTAGCTATTGTTTCAACAAGTACCGAATAATACAATTTTTATTCGCCATAAGGTTAACTTTTGGGTACTAAATTACTTTTAGTCACCAAATTTGGTCGCCAAATGTGCATTTTCTTGTAGTGAATCCATGTGACACCTCGGCTGGCATTTCGGCGTCACTTTAGCCATGTGTTGTCATTCATGAAATACATCCCCACAATTGCCTCTAGGTTCTATTACCTTGGCAACTTAAGGTAATGGAACCTACATCGTTTGCGTATACAACATGTCAGCTAAAATTACATTTCTTATTTCCGACCGAGATCATGTCTCGTCGGCTTCATATAAAAAGAAAACTTAGCTGTCCACTTTCCAAGGATCAAGAACCAAGAATCCAGTTCCTTAAGCATCTGAACCGAGATCGCTTCTCTAGCCGAGGTTGCTGCTTCATTAATCAAGAAGTTTAAGAGCTCTAATTGTGCATGAGTTGTCACGCACAGTCTTTCCAACCATTTCATATACGCGTCCCCTTCCTTATTAGTTCGTGCCTGACACCCACTATCAGGTTGCGTCGCTTCTGTTCACGCTGTCTGACAAGCACGTCATCCAAGGTTAATTCATTACGTTTTGTCGCCTTTTCGTGTTTTTGACAAAACTCTTCCATTCTCTCTCCATCTAAAGCTTCTTAATCCGCCATTGTTGTTTCTTCGAGTTTTCTGTAATTGCTCCGTCCACCGCTTCTAGTGAAGCATTCATTGTTCTGCTCCAGCGTTTGTCACCGTCTGACTCCGGCGAGTACTGCTTCGGCCTCGTTTCCTCGGCCTTATTCGGTAAGTTCTCAATTTTTTCTTTTTAATTTCTATCTTTCACTATTCTCTTAATATGTTTTCTTCTTCACATCTGTCACATGTCTATGTTGTGTTTGCTTGCTGTGATTCTTGCACATTGTCTTGTACTATATCTAAAATCATATTTGCGTTGCTATTGAATTCTTTAATCTGTCATTAACTTTGATTATTCTGTTAATGTGTTTCTTGAGTGTCGTCTGCACTATTCTTGCTATTTCTGTGTTGCTTTCTCTATATCTTTGCTTCAGTTCTATTCTTGAACCTTGCTTACCTCTGATTTTGAATCATGTTCCTTTTTGTTTTCTTGCTTGTTTTTAGATTCATGTTCTTTGAATCTTGTTTTTGTAGTTCTAGGTTTAGGATTTGCTTGAAATTATATTCTTCGGAAATTCGTTTTGGCACCAAGGCTACCGTCGGTGCAACAGCCGATGAGATGGGCCGTAAACCAGCCGTAGTCGAAGATCTTCTCACCAACATTCCTGAGGTTGTGACTATACAGTCCTTCTCTTCTCTATCCCAGTCCAAACCAAAGGCAAAGAGAGTGAAGAAGGTTAAGGCCAAGGCAACAATGACTTAGATTGACTCTGAGGACACTGTGCTGATCTCCAAGCTAGCCGGGATCGAGAAAAGTTCAACCGCCACTGAAAAGAGGCCAGCTAAGGCTGCAACACCTGATGCCCCACCACTAAAGAAGCCGAGGTCTGATTGCCTAGAGGGAAGTAACAACTTTCCTAGCAATATGACCTGGGTGCCCGAAGTCATGGTGGGGGACAGACCTTTAACAGCCAGCGACAACGCGATCGAGAGCATCGAGGTCGGCGTCGTCTTGTCAACGGCCGTACTCCTACCAGAAGATATGAACCACATGGCCGATCTTCATGAGTATGAGAACTTTGGCTTAATGATGCAGCATTCAGTCTTGGTAAGTCTCCTGTTGTATCTTTTTAAGCTTTCCAATAATTTTTTACTAATCTGTTTCATTCCATGCAGGCTATCCAGCATGCTCATTCATATGCGGTCAAGACCGAGATGATGAGGAAAGAGTTGGTAAAAAAAACTCAAGAAGCTACCAAACTTCTCTTATCACTCAACCATGTCGAGACTAGTAACCAAAGTCTGTTGGTTCAAGCCAAGGCTACTCAAACTGAGGCTGAGACTAAAGCTGGAGTTGCTGATGCTGCTGCTGAGGCTACTAAGACCGAGGTAGAGGCTGCCAAGGCCAGGGTGATAGAGCTAGAGGCCAAGCTCAAGGAGGCCATTGACTTAAAAGAGGCCGAGGTCAAGGCGGCCGATGAAAAGGCTTTTGAAGAAGGCCAAGCCGTCATTTGTGACTAGTAAAAAGAGCAAGTCAATCTGGCTTGCAATTGAGGTTATTACCTCGGTTGGATGGCGATGCTTAACAAGTTGTCTGTCCCCATGGACTCCCCACTCAAAGACATCAACCAGCTCAGTGTGCCCTTCCCTCATTCTTCAAAGGACTTCGAAGATGAAGCCGAGGAGGAGGACGCCGAGGCTGATGATGTTGATGAAGAGCGGGAGGTTGCTATTGGGGCCAAGTCCCCCACTTTGAATGAGCAAGTCCTGGACTTGATTCAAGATGATGAGGATGAAGTCTCCAAAAGTGCCTCTCCTAAGAAAACAACATCTAAGGCCGAAGTCCATATAGCCGAGAAAAGCCTCGATGATACGTTGCTCGAAATTGATACCGAGATAGTGATAGAGAAGGAAGCCTTATTGCAAACTGAGGCCGACACAACGCCAACAGTCAAGGTTGAGCAATCTGAGATAAATGCCGAAGTTTCCAGCACTTAGGATTTTTTCTTTACTCTGAACTTTTCTCTTTCAATTGTAACTTCTCTTTATAACTTAGACAAGTAATTTCTTATGCCAGGCCGAAGTGCCTTTTTGTATCTGAACAAGTTTCTTCTTTGAATGTATGTTTTTTTTTCTCTAAGTGTTCAATGCTTTATTTCTTGTATGCTTATTGTTTTCCTTCTATGCCTTGCATGTTTCCATACTTAGAATATTTTTGTAATTTTCCAAGTATACCTGAATTGTGTAATCACTTCAGGTTAGAATACATCTGGCATGTACCACCTCAAATCCATTTCATCTCGGGTGTACCCTTAGTTGGTCACCTCGGACCAACTTATCTCGAAGTTCAACTTTTACTATGATCTCGACCAATGGGCACTTTATAAAAATTCTTTGAATAACATTCAACAAGTATTGCTTCTTTACTTGTACTTGCTGTCTTTTATCAAGACTTCATCCTTCCAACATTTCCAGGTTTGACGACCTGGTTGGTGATCTCGGGGTAACCAACAACTTGAGTGACCCCTCATCTGGATACCTTGGTTGACTCCAACTTGTAATTTTTTTAAAAAATTTCAACAAGTGTCAAGCCTATTCCTGCTTCTTACCCCCTAATGTGAATTTAAATACCACTTATATTCACATCAAGTAAGCAACTCCAATTCTTGCCGAGGTCCGATTCAAAAAAAATTTAGCCAAGTCTTGTGACCTCGGTCTCTTTGTCAATCTAACTAGATTAAACTTAATTCAACTCTGCCGCGGTGGCAAGTCTAAGTTACCCGTCATGTTTTAATTGGAAACATCGTCAACTTAGTTCAACTCTATCATATGGCAAGTAAGATTCAACTCTATCATATGATAAGTCTAAGTTATTTGTCATGTTTCAATCGAAAACATCGTCAACTTAGTTCAACTCTATCATATGGAAAGTATAATTCAACTCTACCATATGATAAGTCTAAGTTATTCGTCATGTTTCAATCAGAAACATCGCCAATATAGTTCAACTCTATCATATGGTAAGTATAATTCAACTTTACCATATGATAAGTCTAAGTTATTCGTCATGTTTCAATTGGAAACATTACCAACTTAGTTCAACTCTATCATATAACAAGTATAATTCAATTCTACCATATAATAAGTTTAAGTTACTCTTCATGTTTCAATTGCAAACTTAGTTCAACTTTATCATTTAGCAAGTATAATTCAACTCTACCATATGATAAGTCTAAGTTATTAGTCATGTTTCAATCGGAAACATCATCATAAGACTACTTCAGTCCTATCGCACAAATATCACCAACAATAAAAACCAAATCAAGCTAGTGTTTTATTAAAACTTTAGCTAATATTGCATGATTCTCAAAAAGACAAAAATTAATGATAAAAAAACTTCAGATTGCAAGTGTTCTATGGTCTTGGCAACTCCTTGCCATCACTGTCTTCCAGCCGATATGCCTCATTGTCAGTAACCGAGATGATTTTATAAGGCCCCCTCCCAGTTTGGGCCAAGTTTGCCCTCCCTAGGATCGTTCTTGTTGCCAACAACTTTTTTTAAGACGAGGTCTCCAACCTTGAACTCTCTTAGGTTGGCCTTCTTGTTGTAAGCCCTAGTAAGTTGCTGCTAGTATGCCCCCAGCCGAATTGCTGCTCTCTCCATTTTTTTCTTCCAACAAGTCCAGATCCCAGGCCAAGAATGCCTCGTTAGTTTTATTCTCCACTCCCTGGGTTCTGATTCCAGGGATGTCGACTTCTAGTGGGATGACAGCTTCAGTGCCATAAGCCATGGCAAAAGGTGACTCCCCAGTTGATCTGCTCGGCGTAGTCCGATATGCCTACAATACATTAGGCAATTCTTTCACCCACTTGCGCTTGGCTGCTTCCAGCTTTCTCTTGATCCCATCCAAAATGGTCTTGTTGGATGCTTTTGCCTAACTGTTACTCTAGAAAAAACTTGGAGTAGAGTAATATTTCTTAATTTTGTACTTGGCACAAAAGCGCTTGATCAATTTACTATCAAATTGGGTGCCATTGTTTGCCACAATGGCTCTCGGAATCCCAAACCCAGTGATTATGTTCTTCTAGATGAAATTTTTCACATCAATATCTCAGATTTTGGCTAGAGGTTCAGCTTCTATCCATTTGGTAAAGTAGTCTGTGGCTACTAGCAAATACTTTCTCTGTCCAGTTGCCTGGGGTAGTGGTCCCACCAGGTCCAAGCTCCACTAGGCAAACGGCCAAGGACTGGAGACTGGGTTCAGATCTACTGTTGGCTGATGTGTCAAATGTGCAAACCTTTGACACTTCTCACATTTCTTAACATAGGCTATAGCATCATTTTGTATATATGGCCACCAATACCCCTGGGATATGGCTTTATGGGCAAATGACCTGCCTCTAGCATGGTTTCCACATACACCTTCATGTATTTTATACAAGAAATCCTCAACCTGGGATGGTTGCACACATCTTAGAAGGGGCCCAGTGAAGGATCTTGTGTAGAGGTGGTCCTCTGCTGTTAAGCTGAACCTAGCTAACTTCAATTTGGTCTTGTGCGCCTCTTTCTTGTCTGTTGACAGCCTGCCATCTTTGAGAAACATCACTATGGCATCTATCTAGCGTGGTCCTCATCTCTACACACATTGCTTCGTATTCGATGATCAGTGGTTCCACACTTAGGCCTAGCAAATAATCAACCATTATTGTCCTTACCTCCCATAATTTCATTGCACTAGCCAGGTTAGCCAAGGTATCGACGTGACTATTATCATCTCGGCTAACCTGCTATAGCCAGTAGTCTTGGAACAATGCTAGTAGTTTGACAACCTCTTTGACATAGGCTATTATTCGTTCATCTCGGGCTATA
Source organism: Camellia sinensis (assembly GCF_004153795.1). Classification (NCBI taxonomy): domain Eukaryota; kingdom Viridiplantae; phylum Streptophyta; class Magnoliopsida; order Ericales; family Theaceae; genus Camellia; species Camellia sinensis. The sequence goes on from NW_021026854.1 coordinate 969,722, forward strand.
GACTTGCCTGTTGTTTGATTCACAATAAGTTGGGAGTCGGAGAAGACTACCACATCATCGGCTTCTATTGCTGCTGCTAACTTCAACCCTGCAATTAGTGTCTCATATTCCGCTTCATTGTTTGAGGTCTTAAACCCCAAACGGATAGACTGTTCTAATATTTGCCCATCTGGTGATACTAACACTACTCCTGCCCCCGCTCTTTGATGGTTTGAACTTCCATCAACAAACAGGTGGAAAGAGTCGCCGATGTAGATGTCATAGGGCTTTCTTTTCTCTACTTTCTTCTGTTTTGCTGGAGTGGGGTTCTTTTCTTCCTGCTCCCCTAGACATCCCAAGCTGCAGCTCACCGGAGTTCGACGCAGGATGGCACCAGGGGTGAACTCGGCCACAAAGTCGGCCAGAACCTAGCCCTTAATTGCTGTGCTAGGCCTAAACTCCAAGTCATATTGGCCCAACACTCCTGTCCATCTGGCTACCCTGTTTGTCAAATCTCCTTGCTGCAACAGGGACTTCAAATGATGCTTAGTCAGCACCATAATCTTGTGGGCTTGGAAGTAGTGATTCAGTTTTTTCAAAGCCATTACCAGGGATAGTGTCAATTTCTCCAAGGATAAGTATCTAGTTTCTGTATCTGCTAGGGTCTTACTTACATAGTATACCACATTTTGTTCTCCTTCCTCTTCTCAGATTACTACCGCGCTTACTGCGTCATTTGTCTACAAAAAATTATGGCCTTCTTTAACAAAATAAAAAATTGTTTACACTTATCTGATCTTTAGCTAATGAACCTGTTCAGGGCTGCTGCCTTGTTGGTCAAAATTTGGACTTGCTTGGTTGACGTCGGGATCTTTAAGTCAAGAATGACCTTGATTTGTTCTAAGCTTGCCTCAATGCCCCTTCTGGTAACCAAGTATCCTAAAAACTTACCAGACCCGACTCCAAACGCACATTTCGAAGCATTGAGTCTGTCACGACCTAAACCCGCCCCTATAGGTTTAGCATGATAATCGGCCAGTAATCCTTGGATTACCAAAGGCCTTAGAACTGATTAGCAAAATTGAGGGGCTAGCGGAAGCAAATACATAAATATAGTTGTCCAATGAGCTGTGCTGACTTATATGAAACGGAATATTTAAAACTTTATATATGTGTTCAATAGTCATTCATACATTATATCCACACACATTAAAGTATCTTAAGTACAGCCAACAAAACAAACAAGTTTCATATACGGAAATAACAGGAACTTTAACACATGAAACACTTCGGGAACCTCCACGTGAGGCACAATGGTTGGCTGACAACAGAACACAGATCCAGACAAAAGCCTTCAGGCTCGATCTCCAGAATGCCACCTATACATATATATACACACAGTGAGCTAAAGCCCAGTGAATAACATTAACGTAAAGGGGTTAGTGAACGAAATCCGAACATGTCATAGCATAAACATTCTTGTATCTGAACATAATAATGGTACATCCCATAGAACACATCACATATCGTCTTTCGACTAGAGTAATCGGTTCCGGATACCGATTAAACACATATCACCACAATGAAGTGGCTAACGAGATCTCGTAATCACATATATGTCATGGACCTGCATTTACATGCCGTCCCCCATGACTTGGGACTATCTATGGATGCCATAATAGATTTTAATCATAGGACATAGTTCACGTAAACAATATCATCTCAGAAATCATAACTTGTTTGGAACATAATTCATATCAACATATCTTTACAGAAATGTTACTCACAGTGGTTCCCATAAATGGTCAATCGATCCTCGAGTCTTGACCTACAACCACAAGGTACATAACGCAAACATAACGTATCATTACACATACACATGGCCAACATGGCTTAACTTTGTCATTACATAGGTTTCTTGCTTAACACATTGTTCCAAACACACTTTTGTAATCTCTTAACTTAGCACATTATTTTCTTAGTGTGTTTCTATTCCAAAACCTCATCACTATGGCTTAATTAAGGCTTAGGAATGCCTAAGATGCAATGAGGATGCCAAAACATGAATTGAAACACTTGGTAAATTTTTTGAAAATAAGGTCCCCCCTCGAGCGTAGCTTTCCTCGCTCGAGCGTACATGCAAACATGAGAGGGGTCGCTCGAGCGAGACTCCCTTCGCTCGAGTGGTCTGCAAACTTGGAGAAAGTACTGGTTGGTCTCAATCTACGCTCGAGCTACAACTTCCACGCTCGAATGGATCAACAATATGCAAAAGGGTCCGCACGAGCGTCCAAGTGGTCGCTCGAGCGGGATGTAATAGCGTGCAAAACTACTGGATGCACGAAATATCCGCTCGAGCGGCAAATCCCCCGCTCGAGTGACCTTAAAAAATTTTGGGTTTACAAAATAGGGCTTTGGACTTCCAAATGCAAATTCAATGGCAAATTCGTGGATGGCTTGTTCAAAACACTTGGAAAAGTTTTCTAAATCACAAATATATGATTATTTACAAACCCTTAGCTCAAAACTCATGGATTTAGCCAAAATTGAGTTCAAACTTCCATGTGTAAGGTTTATAAACTCTTTTTTTTTTCTCCAACACCATGGTTTTAAAAAAATTGAGCTCCAAGGCCCCATGCATGAGGGAAATCCTTTTCAAAACATGAATTTAAGTGAAGAAACATGATAATTCAAACATGCATGTACCAAATAACTCCCATAATAATTTAGATGCTCAAAATCGAACTTAACATGTCAAAACTTCATATTTCTATGCAAGAGTGCCTCAAATTCATTTAAATTCTTTCCTTCCACTTCCAACACATGCAATTGAGCCTCAAACCTTTATGAATTATGCATGCATGGGACTTCTAGCTTTTAATTTCATCTCCAATGGCATGAATGAAGCTCAAACATGAGAGCTCTTGACAAATTCATATATGCATGTATAACTTAGCAGCATTTCTAAAGCTAATTTTATGCATTTAAACTCATGATCTTGATAAAATCTCATGCTAAATGACTTAGATGTACAATCTAGAGGTTGCAATCTTACCTGAAGTCTTCAATTAGCTAGATACTTACATAATCCTTTATCAATTCAAACTATATCATCAACTTCATCTCAAGAACACACTTTCTCACTCTACACTTGAGCTCACTCTCTCTCTAGAATGTCTCACCAGATTTTTCCACTCAAAGAATGAAGGGTCTTGAGCTCAAAATGGGGCTTATAACTCATATAAATAGCTATGATGCTAAAATACATTAATTAGAACATAAGGCTTGTCAAACGTAACTTAATTAATCGATCTGAATCAATTTTGAATAAAATTTGCCATATGGTTCTAAAAATTCCGAATAACATATTCATGTAACCAATTTCAATTTCGGATGCCGATAAGGCTTTAAATTTTCATATTAAAGCGGAATTCCAGACAGATATTTCTACAAGTAACAGATAGAAGCCAAAAATCATGCAAAATACATAATGAACACATAATTTATTTTAATCCTCTCATTAGCATCATTAATTACGGATCGGGGTTGTTATAGAGTCGGAGCCGATATGTTCTTAGGATATCAAAAACTGTCTTCAAGTCGGCCAGATGATTTCTAGGTTCTTTGGTCTTTACGACCATGTCATCAATGTACACTTTTATTGTCTTGCCAATCAAATGTCTGAATATCTTGGTCACAAATCTCTGATAGGTTGCTCCTGCATTTTTTAACCCGAAAGGCATTACTTTGTAGTAGTACAGCCCTTTTGGGGTGATAAATGCAGTCTTCTCCTCGTCAGGGGATACATTGTTACCTGGTGGTATCCTTTGTAAGCATCTAGGAAGCTCATCCTCTCATGCCCTAAAGTGGCATCCACCGGCTGATCAATTTTAGGTAGAGGGAAGCTGTCTTTAGGACAAACCTTATTCAGGCTAGTGAAGTCCACGCAGACCCTCCACTTCCCATTCTTATTTTTCATAACTACTGTGTTAGATAGCCAGGTTAGGTAGTTCACCTTCCGAATAGCCTTGGCTTCTAACAGCTTGTCTACTTCTTTCTCTACTGCCTTCACATAAATCAACGTCGGCCTCCTTGCCCGCTAAATGACAAGTTTAGTCGACCTGTCCACATTGAGCCTATAGCAAGTGACCTCGGGGTCAATGCTAGGCATCTCGTATGGCGTCTAGGCAAACACTTCTATGTTCGCTTGTAAGAAAGCTTCAAACTCTATTTCCTCCTCCTCCTCGACTAAGCCTGAGCCAAAAAGGAAGAAGCGCTCGGTATCATCTTCGTTTACCAGAATCTTCTTCAAGGCTTTCTCACTCTTGTCGACCGGCTCTTTGCCGACATCATCCAAGACCTCGCCGACATCATCCAAGGCCTCGATGTCCTCGTCTTCAATTTATATAGTTTCTGCCTCTCGTTCGTTGTAGGTGGATTTCATTGCTGCAATGGAGCAATTTTTTGCTTGTACCTGATACCCTCTGACCTCCTCAATTCCATGCTCCATTGAGGTGTCAATTACCTTTCTACTTTCTTCATGCCTACCTGTACTTCCCAATTCGTGGCTCCTAGAGGCCACGTCGACATTCCATTGAATCCAACCATTAGGATGTTAGATTGTTTCAGATCACCTGGGTGAAGGCCAAGCTCCTTGTAACACCTAACATACATGATGTCACAAGAACTGCCTTAATCAACCAGTATGTGCCTTACCTGGCAGTCCCCAATCTTCAGCGTTATCACCAAGGCATCATTGTGTGGATGCTGCACCATATCTAGTTCTGCCTCGGTAAAAGAGACCATTGGTTCCTGGTACTTATTGGTCTTAGGCTTCTTCTGTTGGACCTGATACACATGCTGCAGGTGCCTTACTCTTTGAGTTTTCCCACGTATCTCATTCTCATTGACCTTTGAGTGAATAACATTGATCACTCGAGATCCATCTGCCTACTGTGGTGGCGGTGGCGGTGCTGCTAGTGCCTAGGGCAGCTTTGCCTGCTCTTCCCTTGTTCTAGCCTTATCTACTAGGTCTTGCAGATGACCCTGTCTGACCTGATCCTTTAAGTGCGTTTTCAGAGCCCTACACCCTTAAGTCAAGTGCCCATTCTCATTATGGTAGGCACAGTGCTTCCCAAGGCTCCTTTCCATAAACTCGCCAGGGACCTTTTCCGGCGCTCTATAATACGGCTCGTTCCTAATTCTTTCTAGAACTTTGTAAATCGGGATCTGGAACACATGGTGACTGCCTGTGTAGCCCTCAACCTTGTCTCCTGCCTGTTAAAACTAGTGTTACCTCGGCCTCGCATCGGCGAGCCATTTCTCTTCTCTTACTTTGGCACATTTGTTCCTGGTGTATCCTCTTCTGCTCTGGCATATTTTTCAATTCGAGTCATAAGCTCCTCCATATTTTTGGTAGAGTTTTCGCCAGTGACTTCCGGAGAGGACATTCATCCTCAAGGCTATTCTTAAAAGACACGATCGCCAGCTCCTGGTTGCATCCCAGTATTCGGTTGAACACCTCATAATATCTTTTGGCATATGCCCTAAGGCTTTCACCCTCGCCAATTTTTAGAGCCATCAGGGAGTCTACCCTTAATGGCTGCAACTTGTTCGTAACAAACTTGGCCACAAATATCTCGGCCAGGCCTTCCCAACTCTTCACAGTTCATTTCAGCAACTTGTGGAACCAATTCGATGCGATTTCCCCAAAGGATGAGGGGAACACCTTGTGCAACAATTGCTCGTTCCCGGTATACAAAGCCATTGAATTTAGATATAAGACGACGTGGAAGTTCAGATCGGACTTACCGTCATAAATTTGGAACCTCGACATATGGAACCTCTTTGGGGCCTCAAACCTATCCAACTCTACTGAGAATGGCGTTCTCAGCTTGATGGGGGATGTGACCTGGGCGTTTTGTCGCTTCCTCTGAAGGTAGTCCCTCAAATCCTCCTTCGTTCGTTCGGGAGCTCGGCTATCAACAGATTTTGTCCTTTTTGGAGTGTTGCTCCCGGCGTTGTGGTGTGTCCTTTTAGATTTTTCTTCATTCACTGTATCAAAGAAAAGTCCCTTCCCCTGGACGTGCTGATGTTCTTTGACATAAGTTCCCTTGGTATGGGGCGTCCTCTAAGACTCACCTCTCACTGACTCTGCTCGTCCGACATCCCGTGAAGGCCAATGTGATCGTTCTTTCTCCTTGTCATGCTGAGGGACTATTGGGATTGCTTTCTGCCCACCTTTCTAGGCGTTGGTCTTGGCCCCTGACGTTGTTCTGCATCATGAAGTTGACAACCGATTGTAGATCTGCCAACTTGTTGGCCTTTCCCTTCAGCTCATTGTCCCTTTTCAGGCATTTATCCTTCCATACCTAGAGGTTGCTTTCATTGTAATACTCATCTCGACCTGATTTCTTCAGGGCGTCTTCCTCTTTGCTGACGTATTTATCCCCGAGATTTTGATCTCGTGCTCCTTCATTATGGTTTTCTTCCTCGAGGTTAGGATCAGCATGTTTACCACTCCTCCCTAGGACATCGTCCCCGATCTTTTTTCCCTGCTCGTTGTTGGCCATCTATTCTCCTTAAGTTCCCACAGACGATGCCAAATTGTGGGTGTTGATTTTCGACCACACAACCAAACGGGGAACTCAGCTGGAGAGCACCGGCAGAATAGATTAAGCCCAAACAACCTGTCATAGAAAGATAAGAATCCGGCGGTGGTTTGTCCACCCAGGGGCACTCCGACGATCAAGTCGGTAATCAATATCTCTCAAAGATAGCAAATTGTGCTTAAACTCACAAAAAGGAACTTAGTACTCATAGTATATCACACATACCTGAGACCCATGAGAGTGTCTTGCTTTTATAACCAGCACTGACATGATCCCTATAGAAGCCTCACTTCAGTGGATTCAAGCTCACTGCTCATCCTAGACTCTCAGTTAGATAGGGATAAACTCCCTAAGAGGACAATGGCAACACAGACACTCGTGACCAGAGTCACGGAGTGAAAGAAGCCGGCCAGGAAGGTGACGCACCAAAGACAACGGATCGAAGCAACGAAGACGACCTCCGGGTATGGAAGGATAGATACCTGCGGAGGAACGAAGACCCTTCCAGAAGGGATGCAAAGACAAGGGGCATGAACGCTCCTAAGGAGATAACATTCAAGTATAGAAGAGCTCAACCTGAGTGAGCAAATCCCGGATCCCAGATCCCAGAAGACATGATCTCGGCCTAGATGAGTAGGTCCGAGAAAAAAAAGAGCTCAACCTGAGTGAGTAGATCCAAGATTCCAGAAGATAAGATCTCAGGACCTGAGTCTGAGAAGAGAAGAACACAATGAGCAGATCTCAGATCCCAGAAGATAAAAAGGAAACACACAAGATCAGACTAAAGTTGGCCAGAATTGAGAAGTATGCTAGGGCCGAAGAAGACATGCTAGGAACAAAGGCATCGGAACAAGAAAAGAGAAACGGCGCGAGGCCAAAAATCAAACTCATGTTGGAGCCAAGTAAGATCAACAGAGAAACCAAGGCCGACAACCTCGGATTGAATTCAACCTCGGCGACAAGGTCGAAGCTACATGATGAGAACCCAAGTGGATTTTAAGTTCACATTGGGGGCAAAGAGAAGAAGAATGCGGTTACCACTTGTTAAAATTTGTAGCAATTTACAAGTTGGTTAAACCAATATGATGCTTAACAGAAGTTAAGCCGAGATAATGCTTAACCAAAGTTAAGCCCAGATGATGCTTAACTGAAGTTAGGCCCAGATGATGTTTAACCGAAGTTAAACCGAGACGATGCTTAACCGAAGTTAAGCCGAGATAATGCTTAACCGAAGTTAAGCCGAAGATGATGTTTAACCGAAGTCAAGCAGAGATAATGCTTAACCGAAGTTAAGCCGAGACGATGCTTAACCGAAGTTAAGTCGAGATGATGCTTAAGGGAAAAGTGGTGGCAGGTGAGGGCGAGGGTGTGTAAAAAAAAAAAAAAACTTCAAAAAACTGTGCCCAAAACGAAAGACAGTGTGTGGGGGGTGGTAGGGCGAAAATAAACGAGACACGGATTATAAAGAAAAAAGTGTACCAAACAAGTGGTGGTGAGTGGAATGTGGTGTAAAAGTGGAGAAAGATTAAACAAAAAAGTTGAAAACGAAGGGGCCAAACAGGCACCTAAGAGGGCGTGGGGGCAAGGGGGGGAACAGATATGACAAGGAGGGAGACCTAACACCAGGGGGGGAAACGAGAATGTGGAGCCAAGATGGGCCAACGTGAGTATCAGAAAAAAATAGCAGGGAGCGTGGGTGGCAAGACTGAAAGTGAATGATAAGGGAGGCAAAAGAAGAAAGGACAGAAAAGGAAAGAGAAAAGCGAAAAAAGAAAGGTGGGCAAGTTGAACGAGGGAGCGCAGAAACAATCGGGGTAAAGTCGTAGGGTGTAGAATATTACGAGAGTATGGAGGGTAGATAAATGGAGGAAAGTACATGATATACAGTACAAAAAAAAGAAACAGTTAACCGTGAGACCCTTACCTGGTGAGGAGAATGTGGGGGGCGGGGACTGGGGGCGGAAAGTGTTGTAAGTACGGATTGAATGGCCTATCGAAAAAAACGGGGGGGAAGCTGGGACGGGGGACGGTTGTTAGGGGATGTGACGAGAAGAGTGGAGGAGATCAAAGCTGAGGGGTTGAATTGGAGGGGGGTGGTGTAGGGCGAAAATAGCCTAGGGGGTGTGGGGGGCGAAAAGAACCAATAAGGACAAGCCGACAGACCGTATGCTGGCGGAATACCACCACGAAGACCTGGAAAGACGCGTGAAAAGCATATGGCCGCAAAAGTGGAAATTGACAAGCAGGTGGGAAGGGTACAGGGAGGGGTCATGGGTGTGAATACCGGTAGCAGGACCTAACGAATTCTCCCGAACCAGTTAGCAGTGGTCATGGGGGGATTATTGAAAGGAAGGGCTCCAAGACCCAGGGGAATGCTAGGCGCGTGAGATTTAGTTGGCCAACAGAAAAAGAACGAAACATCACCACGGGAAGGGGTAAAAGGTTGAGAAAGTAGAAGAACAGAAGAGGTGGGGGGATGGGGAGATATTGGGCGCGCGGATTAAAGACTGCATCCAAACACGGAAAGTTGTGCAAGGATGACGCGACGGGCAGCCAACGGCCACGTGGCGGTCCGGGGGCCGAGGCAGGTCGCAGCCGAGGGGCCGTCCGAAAAGATAGCGGAAGCCGAGAGTGAAAGCAAGAAGGGACAGAGCCTAGAAGGAAGAGGGAACTGCAACGGGGAGAGTGAACAAGAGGCCGTAGATGGGAAAGAGTCAGTGGGGGGAAAAAGACGCGGGTGAGAGTGCTGGGTAGTCCGAGCCCACTGATAGGAAGGTGATCTTCCGGTTGAGTACTAATGAAAAGCACTAAGACTCTCAGGACTGTTGTGTCCAGGCTCTCTTATGGGGTGTACGAGGATAGTGGCTAGAAAAGAGATGGCCACCCCCTGGGCGTCGTAAGTATGCGGTGATACGCAAGCCTGTGGGATGAATACGGATGGAGCTGTGTGAGGAGAGACGGACGGGAGCGGCGGATAACCCCCGGGGAGGCGAAACCACCGCGGAGGTATAGGCATGTTAACAAGTTTCTCTGTTTTAATGTACACATGCTTGCAAAGATCCGGCAGGGGGCCATCGAGCAAAGCCAAGGCTCGTCCATGGTCAAGGAGCGTGACGAGACGTGCGGAGGCCCGGGTACGAAAATCACCCCACACAAGGGCGCCGTGCGGGAGAGGTAGAAAAGCAAACAGATAAGAAAATTAGCGAGGGCTCAAGAATTCGGAACAGGATCAAAGGACCTGAATGTGAGAAATTCACGTTCGTCCGACGTAGAAGAAGGGGAAACCGAGTGAGTCGCGATGAGGAAAGGGACAAGTGACATACAAAACATGGACCATCTGTCGTCTTATCGGTGTGATCCAGAGAGGTCACGTGTGTACGTTGTGCAAAAGTAAAGAGCCCTGGCTCGCAGGAAGGAACGCACCAAAGACAAACCTGAGGATCGAAAGCAACAGCCGACTTTCCAGGAGAGATTAAGATGTATAAGACCGGCGGAGTGAACAGAATGACCTGTCTGAGAAAAATGGTGGATGGAAATAGTACTCAGGCCCGGGCTTATGATGCCCTCCCAAGAAGAATAACATGCAAGGATAGAAGAGCTCAACCGGAGGAAGCCAAAGCCCGGATCCCAAAAGAGCCCAGTTTGAAGACAGGACGCGGCCCTGAGCCAGGCAGTCCGACGATAAAAGAATATAAAGAGCGGCAAAACCTCTCTAAAGGAGGAGATCCAAGAAAGTGCTCCAAAAGTATTTAAGAAGCGCAGTCCGGGATTGTCCAAGAAAAGAGAAGAGTGAATCGTACAGCAGACGCAGAGTCTGTCTCATATATCCCGAGAAATTAAAAAAGAAAATAACACCAAAACACAAAGTAGCAGACTAAAAGTGTGTCCTCAGAATGGCAATAGAGTATCTAGGGCCGAGGAAGACCCGTCTATTGCCCAGAACAAAGGCAGCGAACAAGAAAAGATAGAAACGGCTTGCGCCGATGTGGCACGCGATTCGCAATAAGCTAAAAAAACGCAGTTGTACACAAGTAAAGAATGTCAATAGTGAAAGACCAAGGCGAGTTACACCGCGAGGGAATTCAACCCTCGCGACAAGGTCAAGCTACAGTGTAGTGGGAGAACCCAAAATGGAGTGGTAAGGGTCACATTGGGGCAAAGAAGAAAATCGGGACCACTGTGTGGAAAGTGGTTAGCAATGTGGACAAGTGGGGAAACCAAGATGGAGGCGGAGCGAAAGGGAAGCCCGAGGGAGACGGAAGCTTGTAGGGAAGCTAAGAGAGGCGAACCAAGTGAAGCTCTTTATGATGTGAGGGTGAAACCGAAGGGTAAAACCGAGACGAGGCGGAACCGAATAAACCGAGAGAAGGCGAACCGAAGGGTAAGCCGTAAGGAGGAGTTTAAACCGACAGGGAAACCGAGATGTAAGGCGTGAACCGAATGGTGAAGCCGAGATGCGATACCTGAACCGAAATGGTTAAAGCCGAAGGGACTCGCGTAAGGTGGAAAGGAAGCTTGCAACCCCGAAGAGGCCTGGGTGTTGTTTGGTGTGCGCGATAATTGGGTTTCGGGAGGAGGTTTTGTGTTTGGTGTGTGTGTGTGTGTTGGGGGGTTGGTCCTGTGCGGTGGTCAAGTTTGACTGTGTGTGTGAATGACACGAAGCGCAGCATATTGGACAAGGGGGTGCAGTGAAATGCTACAGCGGGTCCTTTGCTGCACTCGTTGGGTGAGAATGTGCGTGTAGGCAATGTTACAAGGGGAGTTCAAGCTGATGCCGGTAAGCACGTGTGTTAATGTCGAAGCAATACAAGGGTGGAACTGAGCGGAGGCGAGTGCTAAATTCTCTGGTGGTGAATAAAGGTGGAGAGCAACGACTAATGGGGTGAGGGAAGCGACTGCCTTAGCGCACGGCTGGAAGAGTGTAGGTGAGCAATTCTGTCACAAGGGGAGTGATAAGCCGGTGAGAGGACGCGCGGCACGTGGGTGAAAGTGGAGCCAAGGTTGACATAGCGTCATCAAAAAGCTCGATTGTGGGGTAGTTTAGTCTGCACACGTCCAGGGTGAGCAAATGCGTCCAGGTTTAGTCTAAAACCAGAGAAGTATGTGCGTATTACCACTGGAAAAAGTCAAGCGTGAGCAAGTAGCATTAAATAAGCGCGATATTCCTGATATGGGTAGTACAAACGGTGTGTGCGGAAAGGATTTGCCAAATAGCTATAAAAGTCAAAGACAGCCGGTGCGGAGGGAAAAGCGAAAGTTAAGGTGTAGGGGAAACACGGGGGAGTAGCTATTGTAGCAACGTACAAGGAACGAGGGTAGTTAATGTCCTCTAACACGGAGCTAGTGGCGAAGCCTGGGTGAAGAAAAGGTGTGAGTCACAGGACAAAGCTGAGGGCTTAATGACCGTCAGAGCACCGGTTGTAATCACGTGGGGAAAAGCAAAAGGTGCCAGAAACAAGGGGGCTCCACAAAGTAAGCACCTGGAGTAAGATATAGGAGGGACACACCGGTGTTAGAAATTTAGATCTGACCACAAGTGGTGCAGGGCAGTAGTCTGGCCGAAGGTAAAATGGAGATGTAGACCCGAGGTTATGTAACCCGAAAAGTGCACAAAGGAGGCTCAGAAGGATGAAAGCATGCACAAGATGGAAATCGTAGAGAAGCGTTTGCTAAATGAGCAGGGAGAATGAGAGCATCAACAAGATCAGTAAGGCGTGCTCGAGGGCATGTGGACACCTAACCCGTCACCTGGTAGAAACAGAATGCATCTGGGAAGTGTCGGTGCCAGTGTCGTGTTTGCAGGCGAATTTGGTGTGCAGTCTGCCCGTCAAACGCGAGGCATCAACTGTGACGCAGTTTGGTCTGCCACAGAACAGTGAGGTAACAAAGCCACGGTACAAAGGCCACGACCAACTGCAGGCGAAGAATGGCCCTCTTCAAACACAGTCGTTCGGAGTGGGAGCAACCTTGGCGAGCGGACGAGGCGCGTGGGAGTTCGGTCAAAGCAGCAGCAAGGGAAAGGGCGCGGGTGCGTCGCCGATTGCGGCCTGTACCGGTGCGCGTCGGGGAGGGGGGGTCGCTGGAGGCACGACCCGGGGCGGGGCGGTCTCGGCACCCCAGTGCATAGGCGATAACTACAACACCTGAAGCAACAGTCGCCGCGGAAAGACCATAGGAATGAGCAGAGAGGCGGACATGCGTACGTAGGACCTAGGTGGAGGGCGAGAGTGATGTCGGACAAGGTTAGCCAGTCCATATAAGAGAAGGGATAGAGACATCGGCAAGATGAAGAGTTCCGCCGTCCGGAGGGCTACGAAGAGCGCGGCTACGTGTGCATAAGCGAGAAGGAAAAAGGGAGAAGAGCACACATGCATAAGAACAAAAGAGAGCACAAGCCCAGATGGCATAGCTGACATTGAGCTAAAAAGAACACAAACCAAGGTTACAGACAACCAAGCGCGACTCATAATAACAAATGGCATCAATACTGCAAAAAAATACTGTAAAGGAGCGATCTTCGAAAGTCGTAACCGATGACGATAGGCGGCGAACCGAAGTTGAAACTGGTGAAAGATAGGGAACGCAAGGAAACGTCGTATGGAGGATGACTGGGACAAGTGAGTAAATCCGCAACAACGAGAGGCGTGCTGTGAAGTACAACGGGAATGGAGCTACTTTGCGAGAGAAAATAGCTACAAGGGAAAGAGGGCACAAAGCGAAAGGGCAGCAGAAAGAGTGTGTAGGCGCCGAGGAGCTCAACGCGAGGGGTGAGGAGAACCTAATCAAGAGGGCACGCTAGATAAGGGGTAGTGTGGACCATAGTGGGTGTTGGAAAAGAATAAATGCTGCTACGACAACACGCACGGAGAGTCTGTGTAAACCATGTAATGTGCCAAGCACACAATATTGACGTAGGGTCGCAAAGGGGTGAAGTTAAATACCAGAAGTGGAAGACAGCGGCGGAAAGACAGAACACCAGCCAGGACCGAGTGAACTCACTAGTGCACGATAAGCCCACTTGCCCTAAAGGGGATCGAACTCTCACAAGGTGAGAGGGCTAACGGAGAACACGGCTCGAAACAGGTGGAAGCAATGATGAAGTTATCAAGGAGCTCAATAATGGTAAAACAACGGGGTCGAAATACGGGGAGCAAAAGTACTATAAATGTGATGAAACATAAGTTAGAGAGTAGGAAGGCTACCAGTTCGAAGTGAAAAAGCGTGTACGCAAGTGGACAAAGTGTGAAGAGTCCTCCGATTTAGTGTAAACACTGGCACAAGACCGTGAAGGCGAAAAAGAGAATGCATTACTGACGGATGATCCTCAACGATGCGCTGCGAGTGTTAAGAGCGGAGACAGGTGAGCAAGCGACAAAAAGGAAGACCTAAAGTAACTAGGGACGTGATTAATATATATATATCGACGGACGAACAAAATGAGGTGGCACGCCGCACGCAAAGACAGTGGTGGAGGGAGGCGTAGCGCGAAGGCCGGCACTCTACCTCTCGGCAGCAAGGAAGCAAGAAGGAAGCAAACGACTCTCTGGCCGGCTATCAGCGGAGGGCGGTGGGGCTCACCCCTCAAACAGAAGACAGTGAAAAACGATGCTCAGCACCGGTTCGCAGCCATCGAAGCGGTCAGCAGCAAGCCTGCGTCTAAGAGTGTGACAAGCTGGCGCGGGGCGAGGGTGCAGCAGCTCGAGAGGGGGAAGGCAAAAGATGGTGCAAAAAGCAAGAACGCGGGAAAAGACTCCACTCAGAGTGAAACCAAAAAACAGATATTGTCCATAGTCAGAAAACAAGTAACCTGGCTGGTGATGATACCCGACCAAATGATAACCTTCCAAAGACAAAAATAGTTGCACAAATGCGCAGTTCAAAGCCACAGTAGAGAGGTGGAAAGCAAACAGAGGGGGAACAGGTGTGGAGGCAAAAAGAGATTGTGAGACACCCAAACATGAGCTAAAAACCTCAACCTAAGGGAGATGATACATCCACATGTAACGCTAGAGTCTGCTTTTTGAACTGCAAACAAGAAATAAAAACCAGGAGAACAGGTAATGTCCAGAAACGAAAGAATATGCCAAAGGAGTAACGGGCGTGTAAAGTGCGTGTGTGGACGACAAGGACAGAAGGACGGAAGCTTCACGGAGGAGAAAACAGAAACAAAGACAGGGGCAGAAAGCGTGAAAAGCTGTGTGAACAAAGGACGCGAGAAGCCAAAAAAAGAGCGTGAGAAAAGAAAAGAAGCTAGAGATTCTAAAAAGTGATAGAATGTATAGACGATATACGTCAAGAAAGACCAACAAAGTGCTATTGGAATAAAGTCCAAGGAGTTCACAGGCAATTTTAGTAGTGAAGTATGGTTGGAAACAAAGAAAGCAACGGAACCAGACAAGCATTGCGTGTTAGCAGCTAGTCAACGCGTGCAGAGGACAAAGGAACAGTGCCAGCAGTGGAGAGAGCTCAAAAAAATTGCAAAATATATAACAACCAGAGGGCACAAAGGAAGTACAATACCCAGTAAAAGAGTGGAAATGAAGTAGAGGGAGCGTACTGTAAAGAGCAAGGTGAAAGCAGGTGTGAGAACCGTACAATAAGTGAAACAAAAAATCGTTCTCGTCGACGGCTCATCCAACCTCCGTGGGGTGAGTGTGGAGAGAATGTATTACTGGTTGGGAGGTTGTCAGAAAACCTCTGGACGGGCCGATTATATGCCTCTAAGCTGTGCAGAACTGCGTCTGAACGTGCGTCGTACGTTGGAAGCGGGGTTAAGTGGATCTGAGGGCAATTAAATGTGAAACTAGTGTTGGAACCGGGCTAAAGGGTGCAGAGCCAGAGACCTTGCGAGAACAGTACGTGTGCTGGGCGATTACGTTGTCGGGCAAAGCACACACTACTAAACGATGAGCCTGTTGTCTACTTAGGCTGGAGTGCAGGAACGTGGGGCGATGCAGGTACTTAGTTCCGTCGGGGCTAACAGGTTAAAGTCCTCTGCGGTGCGTTCAGTGCAGCTGCGCACGCCTCTTGGCGGATAATGCTGCGTACATGCGTGTCCACAACGGCAAGCTGTACCTGGCAAACCTCCTTGGCTTGGTATCCCGGCCTTCCGGGGAAGCTTGACGTTCATGTGTCTGCGAAGTGGGCGGCAGACTGGCACTAAATGCTTCAGGTTGTCGCTCTGCGGTCTGGAAGCTCACAAAGTGCCTGTCCGGGAGGTATTTCGGTGGGGCTGCCAAGAAGCTCGGCGCAGGGTATTCAACCCTCTATACAATACCACTAAGCTACCAGGGTGTTGGGGTTGACTTCGGATGGCTCAAAAGCAAGCTGTGGAAGACACACTGGTTGCACACCATCTGGTAGTTGCCGACCACTGTGTAGGCCGGGGCCGAGTGACATCCTTATGAGGCAATCGGATGGGTGAGCTTCGGTGAGGTCTGGTCAGTTAGCTTTGTCTAGCACCATGCTTGTGATTAAAGAAAGTACAGTGGTAGCTTGGAAGTCGGTGTCGTCTGACGGCTGTGTGTGCTCAGAGCTGCGGGCAAGCTGCCAAACAACTTTAACTGCCGAGGGATCATATACGCTCAATGAAGAGCTTGTGTGATCAAAATCTCTTTTCATAGAGGGAGGCGGAGCTGCGGGGCTGGATATGAGAAGGCAGGTTGCTGATTCAATTTTCGTGGTCCCAACGTCTTGATCTTCGGAAGCGCGGAGACCACACAAACCAGACCGCGTGTAGGCCGAAGCAGATGGCTCCTCGTGAAATGGATCGCCGAGATTAATACTATTATTTCTCACAAATTTGCACAACTTCCAAATGTTACCTGGTTTAGAGAAGCTCCTCAACTGTCTGCCGAGGTCCACTTGACACCCATAATGACGTTCCGTATTCAAAAGCAGATTTTAGTCCTGATGTTACTGCTCACCCTTTAGTCATTAACTGAAGAATCATCTTCATTTTGTTACTTGCTAACCTTTCTCAGCTTATTCTAACAACACCTTTCAGTTGGTCATTCCGGTTTGATTCAAATTATTCTCTACAAGGAAACGCTCTTGTTTCATAAAAACAATTATATATTCTCTTTCGTGTTTATCTCGGCTATACCCAAATTTGTAAATTGCTACAAATTTCAACAAATGGATAGACGTCATAATCTTCAGTTAACTCATTTGAATCTTTTGTCTCAAAATCCAGATTCAAACAAGTGTTAACATTTCCTTTACTTCATCTTTATATTTATCATTAACCAACCCCCTTTTCTGACACCTTCTCCTGTTAACCCTCCTTAACTGTGAACTTTGAGTATCACATTTAGCGACATGGGCTTCTGCGTTACACGACCTGATTTTCCTTCGCCGATGTATTTAAAACTTCTTGATTAATCACCCCCTTTAGGAGCCCGTGGCGTTTTGTCTAGGCGTGCTGCGGTGTACGATTGGCGGAGGAGGGGGAAGCGGTGATGCACGGCCGTGCGTTGTGATCACACGTTGGAAGGCAGGAGAGTATCGTGTTAGGCGCAGAGGGTGCTGTGCACCAGGAGGCGTGCTGCGTGCAGGCTTAGGTCTCTGATAGTCAGAAGAGCGGGACGTGGTGACTCCGGCGAATCTTTTTGCTGACATTTTAGCTTTTGTGCACTTCTTTAACTTGTAAATTCTCTCAGAATTTCACAAGTTGAAACATCATTTCCTTGTTAACCTTCGTCAAGTACATCTCAGTTTAACTCAGTTTAAATATCACCTGCAGTTTAACTCCGGTTAAACATTATATTCTTCGCTTCTTTTAAACTTCGGTGTATGAGAATACATTATTCTCAGTTTCTATGAGGTTCTTCTCTTCTTATTTGTGTTCGCGGTACGTCCTCTGGACTTTTTTTGTGTCTTGAATAATGGTAATGACTTCATCAGAAAGGCTTGTTCCGGATTTTTCGTGTCCTCGTTTTCTTTGTATAAATGTTCTAAATCAATTCTCTCTCCTTTTCCTCTGAATTCGAAGTCGCTCGGCGTACGCCCTCCCTGGTACCAGGATTTTGTCTTGCCAGTGTCTCTCCACTCTTTGGCTGCTCCTTTCCGAGCAACTCATCTAGGAACCTCTGCATGTCGTGCGCGTAGGCAAGCTCGGCTGTGCCCGTGGGGCGGAGATCCGAACGTGCAGGGGAGGCTTTGCCACGCTGCCATTTTAGGAGCAATCTCACCCTACCTGCAGTGTGGATTCCCCTGCTGACTCAGTCTCAATGCCCATAGGTCTATAGCGTTTGGGGTAGAACCGCATATAGTTGATCCTGCAATCGCTTGAGGAAACGCTCCACCCCATGCGCAGTCAAACCATCCGCAACAACATCCCAAATGGATGGATTTAGAACCCCAGTGTGAAGTGGATGTATGTCCTTGAAATCATATTTCACGACGAATTCTGGGTGATCGTTCTTTTCAACTTACGCTGGTGCATAGCACGCTCAGCCTACTACTTGATGAATAGTTGGCTATGCCTCGTGTCAGTAACTCTTGTCTCCTTTTGTCCTTCTTCGCAACTCCGGGGGACAGGACCGCGGAGAATGAGCGACCAAAAACGGGACGTCTTTTTTGCAAAAGACGTGACCGGTTGCAAAACTGGGGCATTAAAGTCGAACAGGGAAAAAAAAAAATATGTAAAAAAAAACCCCGCCCATATAACGTGTAGCTTTTTCTTCCTCCAACCAAAACCTAAGGGTTAAAATTAACGTCCGGCAAAACTTTTCTTTCAAGTGTCAAACCAAGTGTTTTTAAACGTTATCTCTCTAGGTCCGACTTTTTGTAAATGGCAAACAAATCTTTTACTAACAACCATAAAACAAAACATTAAGTGGAATAAACCAACTACACTCTATTTTGTAAATTTGCTTACGAATTATGTCACACAAGCTGCGTAAAACAATTCTTGAGGAACTTTAGCTTTTACCTTCTTCACACACTTGGAATTGCTTGCCTCAAAGTTCTATATCGAGATGATTCCATATAGCTGTGACTTAACTATCTTTTGTAAATTGCTTTTAACCAATAAATTCAAACAAGTGTTAAGCATCTTCTTCTTGGTTAACCAAACCTAGTTAGATTTGCGACAAGATCTTGTTTTATTGCCGCAGTACTTATAACCAAAATCGTGGTGCTTCACTCTCAACGACTTTGTAAATTGCCTACAAATTTTTCTATACAAGTGAAGTGAGTAATTATCTTATATCTCTCGCTTAAACGCAATCTTGTTAAATCGCTAAAAATTTCATTTACAACTGAAGATAAGATCAGCTTAACTCCAACTGTAAATTGTCTTTACAAATTTCAACAATGAAGATAAGAATCAGCTTAATTCCAACTTTGTAAATTGCTACAAATTTTCAACTAAGTATTATTAAGGAATACAGCTTTATCTCCAACTTGTAAATTTGCCACAAATTTCAACAAGTGAAGACAAGAATCAGCTTGATCTTCACAACTTGATAAAAATTGCGAAACCACAATAATCAACTATGTTAGAACAAGGAATCATTCCTCTGGTTCATGCTTTTAACTCTTCAATTTA
>NW_021026854.1:988889-1012070 GCF_004153795.1 Camellia sinensis
AAAAAAAAAAAAAATGAAAATTCAATACATTTTTCGTATTTTTATGTATTTATTAATTTTTTAAAATATTTTTTCACAAATATTTTACTTTTTAGACACATCTAAGTAAGATGCATCTAAAAAGGTAAAAAAAAAATACTTAAGATTTTAAAAATATTCACTATAATTAAAAAAATACGAAAAACAAAAAATTTAATTTTCAAAAAACTTAATTAAATAAACTCAAACCGATCTACAACATTAGGAGGTGTGATGGTAAACATGCTTGACATGGCAACAATCGCACGCATGCAATATGCTAAAGCAAGAAATGGTCACTGTGGGGATATATTTTCTGAGTACAAACACGTGGCAAGGTGACGCCGACGTGTCATCCGAGGTGCCACGTGTTCTGGTCGTGACGCCGAGGTGATCTCGGTAAGGCCGAGGTTGCCTCCGAAGATATCGGAATCCGAGATAAGTGGATAAGGGACAAGAGTCCTAGAATGAAGAGGGAACTAAACTTGGATATGGACAAGAGTCCTAAATTGGGAGAAGACTTCAGTTTAGGTAAAGATAAGACTCTTAGAGAGTTTATCCTACTCCCACGGGGAGTCCCAGATTAGCAGTAATCCTAAGTCCATTAGGGCCAGGCTCCTATTGGGACTGGGATTGTATTGGCTATAAAAGAGAGGCACCCCCATGGGTCTAAGGTATGCTTTTGATACTCAAGCTTGTGAGTTTAGTAGTTGATTTATCTTTGAGAGATATACTGACTTGATCGTCGGAGTGCCCCCGGGTGGTCGAAACCACCGCGGGATTCTTATATTTCTGTTGCAGGTCCGTCAGGTGCCATCTATTCTGCCAGTGCTCTCCAGCTGGTTACTAAGCGGGCAGTGTGGTCGGAAAATCACCCACACAATTTGGCGCCGTCTGTGGGAAAGAAAGAAGAATAGATGGCCAATAACGAACAGAAGGATCAGATTAGAGACAATGCTCCTACTGGGAGTGGAAGACCTATCGATCTCGACATTGAAAGGGACGATCGCAACACAGAAACTCGTGACCAGAGTCACGGAGTGAAAGACGCCGGCCAGGAAGGTGACGCACCAAAGACAACAGATCGAAGCGGATACTACAACGAAGATGACCTCCAGGTATGGAAGGATAGATACCTGCGGAGGAACGAAGACCCTTCCAGAAGGGATGCAAAGACAGGGGGCATAAATGCTCCCAAGGAGATGACATTCAAGTATAGAAGAGCTCAGCCCAAGTGAGCAGATCCTAGATCTTGGATCCCGAATCCCAGAAGGCATGATCTCGGCCTAGATGAGTAGGTCCAGCTGGTTACTAAGCGGGCAGTGTGGTCGGAAAATCACCCACACAATTTGGCGCCGTCTGTGGGAAAGAAAGAAGAATAGATGGCCAATGACAGACAGAATGATCATATTAGAGACTACGCTCCTGCTGGGAGTGGAAGACCTATTGATCTCGACGTTGAAGGGGACAATAGCAACACAGACACTCGTGACCAGAGTCACGGAGTGAAAGAAGCCGGCCAGGAAGGTGACGCACCAAAGACAACAGATCGAAGCAACGAAGACAACCTCCAAGTATGGAAGGATAGATACCTGCGGAGGAACGAAGACCCTTCTAGAAGGGATGCAAAGACAGGGGGCATGAGCGCTCCCAAGAAGATAACATTCAAGTTTCAAGTATAAAAGAGCTCAACCTCAAATCCCGGATCCCAAATCCCAGAAGACATGATCTCGGCCTAGATGAGTAGGTCCGAGAAAAGAAGAGCTCAACCTAAATGAGTAGATCCAAGATTCCAGAAGATAAGATCTCAGGACCTGAGTCCGAGAAGAGAAGAGCACAATGAGCAGATCTCAAATCCCAGAAGATAAAAAGGAAACACACAAGATCAGACTAAAGTTGGCCAGAATTGAGAAGTATGCTAGGGCCGAGGAAGACATGCCAGGAACAAAGGCATCGGAACAAGAAAAGAGAAACGGCTCGCCGATGCGAGGCCGAAAATCAAACTCAGGTTGGAGCCAAGTAAGATCAATAGAGAAACCAAGGCCGACAACCTCGGATTGAATTCAACCTCGGCGACAAGGTCGAAGCTACATGATGAGAACCCAAGTGGATTTTAAGTTCACATTGGGGGCAGAGAGAAGAAGAATGTGTTTACCACTTGTTGAAATTTGCAGCAATTTACAAGTTAATTAAACCAAGACGATTCTTAACCGAAGTTAAGCCGAGATGATGCTTAACCGAAGTTAAGCCGAGATTATTCTTAACCGAAGATTAAGCCCAGATGATGTTTAACCGAAGTGAAACCGAGACGATGCTTAACCGAAGTTAAGCCGAGATGATGCTTAACCGAAGTTAAGCCGAGATAATGCTTAACCGAAGTTAAGCCGAAGATGATGTTTAACCGAAGTTAAACCGAGACGATGCTTAACCGAAGTTAAGCCGAGATGATGCTTAACAGAAGTTAAGCCGAGATAATGCTTAACCGAAGTTAAGCCGAGATGATGCTTAACAGAAGTTAAGCCGAGATAATGCTTAACCGAAGTTAAGCCGAAGATGATGTTTAACCGAAGTTAAACCGAGACGATGCTTAACCGAAGTTAAGCCGAGATGATGCTTAACAGAAGTTAAGCCGAGATAATGCTTAACCGAAGTTAAGCCGAGATGATGCTTAACAGAAGTTAAGCCGAGATAATGCTTAACCGAAGTTAAGCCGAGATGATGCTTAACAGAAGTTAAGCCGAGATAATGCTTAATTATTCCTTAATTCGCTTGTTGAAATTTGTAGCAATTTACAAGTTGGAATTAAACTGATTCCGTATCTTCACTTGTTGAAATTTGTAGCAATTTACAAGTCGAAGTTAAGCCGAGATTATTGGTTCTCTTCACTTGTTGAAATTTATAGCAATTTACAAGTCGAAGTAAAGCCGAGGTTATTGCTAAACACTTGTAGCATTCTACAGGTTGGTTAAACCGGAGAAGATGCTTAACACTTGTTGAAATTTGTAGCAATTTACAAGATAATGTTAAGCCGACATGTGATCATCTGTTGAAATTTGCAGTAACTTACAGGTTGAGTAAAAAGCTATGTATGTTGTTTAAACACTTGTTGAAATTCGTAGCAATTTATTTGCAGCAATTTATAGGTTAAGGTAAAAGCTAAGTATATTGTTTAAACACTTGTTGAAATTTGTAGCAATTTACAAACAGATCATTGTTATAACTTGAGAAAAATTTACAGTATATGTTAATCCTTGTTAAAATTTGTAGCAAGTTACAAGTAGGCTAGACCGAGATCATCGTTTTAACACTTGTTGAAACTTGAGAAAAAGTTCGCAAAGTTAACATTGAGTAGTATATGTTTCACACTTGTTAGAATTTATGAAAAGTTTGCAGGTCAGTATCTTGCCGAAGTAAAAGTTTTGTAGCTATTATACCCGAGGTATGTAACCCCGAGAAGATTGCACAAAGGAAAATAAGTATGAAAGGCATGCACAATATTCTAAGTATAGAATCTTGCAAGAGCAGTTAGAAGAAGATCAAAACAGAATTCGTCGTGATTGACACGCCTTCACCTTACAACATCATCTCGGGAAGGCCATGGTTGCGTGCAATGGGGGCAGTTCCTTCAACGTTGCATCAACTATTGCGGTTCCCCACAGAACATGGGATTGAAGAAGTTAGAGGAGACCAACTGCAGGCAAAGAATTGCTCCATGGCAGCAATGAAAACTACCTGCAACATTCGGGAACCAGGGAAGGCAGAGATTGAAGACGAGGACATGGAGGTCCTAGATGATGTTGGCAAGGAGCCAGCCAAAAAGAGTGAAGAGACACTGAAGAAAATCCTCGTCCAGGAGGGCGACGAAGAGCGCTTCATTCAGAGAAGGAAAGTTGAATTAGACATTGAAGAACAAGGAGGCACATCGGCCATATGCAGAGCTTACATTATCTAAAGAACAAAAAGGTACAAGCGACAAAAAAAAGAAAAACTTCAAAAACTGAGATAATGCTTAACCGAAGTTAAGCCGAGATGATGTTTAACCGAAGTTAAACCGAGATGATGCTTAACCGAAGTTAAGCCAAAGATGATGCTAACCGAAGTTAAACTGAGATTATTTGTTATCTTCACTTGTAAAAAAAAAAAAAAAAACTGAGATGGTGCTTAACTGAAGTTAAACTGAAATGATGTTTAACACTTGTTGAAATTCTGAGAGAATTTACAAGCTAAAAAGTGCACAAAGTTAAAATATTGGCAAAAGATTCGCCAGAGTCAAACGACGTTTTGATTAGAACCACTAAGTGCACGCTAGAAGTGGTGACCAGAATTGTGAAAGGAATAAATGCTTCAAGAAACAGCAATGATAGTTTGCAAAGGCCAAGAGAAAGAGGGTCTAAATGGGGTGAATTAAATACCAGAAGTTTTAATACATCGGCGAAAGAAGAACACATCAGGTCTGTGACTACAGCACGAAGCCCACTTCCCTAAGATCCTAAGTACAACTTGCGTTCACATTAGGGGGCAGGGAGAAGGTGTAGGAGGAAGGAATGATAATTAAGGAGCAAGGAATGTTAACACTTGTTGAAATTTTTGAGCAAAATGCAAGATGAGTTAACCAAAGATTATGAAGTCTACCACTTGTTGAAATTTGTAGCAATTTACAAGATAATGTTAAACCGACATGTGATCATCTGTTGAAATTTGCAGCAATTTACAGGTTAAATGCTTTCCGAGATATGATGAACCGGGATGACCAACTAGCTTGTTAAGAGCTGAGAAGGTTGGCAAGTACAAAAATGAAGACCTTAAAGAACTAGGGACTGAAAGCAAGAACGTCGGACTAATCTGCTTCGACGGACGACAATGGTTCAGCCTCGGCAGTCAGTTGGAGGAGCTTCTCTACCGCTACCTCGGCATCAATTTCAAGAAGGAAGCAAACTACTCGGCATCAGCGGTAGGTTGTGTCTCACCCCCAGAAGACAGTTGGAAAGAACTTCTCAGCAGCCTTCTCAGCCACGAGCTCAGTATCGACCTCCTGAAGAGTTTGATCAAAGCTCTTCTTGGCGATTGGCACCTCGGAGTTTGAAGGCAAAGATTGAAAGCAATAATCTGGAAAAAGACACAAAAAACAGAAACATGAATGTAATTCGTAATCAAGAATGATGATGAAGCTATCAAGAAATCAAGGCAAAAAGATTGCACAAGTGTGTCAAGCCAAGAACAGTGGTAGAAATCAACAGATGCGTGAACAGTGTATATTAAGAAGATGATTTGGAAATAACAGGTAAACACAAGCAATGGTGATTAACAATAAAGCAGAACTTCTTGGAAAGCAACAAGAAATAAAACCAGGAGGAATAGTGGCTTACCAGAAAGAGGGAAGCCGGAATAAGAATTACCGAAGTTTGACGACAATGACAGAATGACGTAAAGCTTCACCGGAGAAGAGAAACGAAGACAGTTGTAGAAGCTTGAAAGCTTGGAACTTGTTAGTACATGTAAACACTCAAGCCTAGGGCTTTATTTGTATTTGAGTTAGAACTCATACTTTTGTGTCCAAGTGTTGGCTTGGAAAGATGTAAGCCTGTAGGGCATTTAATTTGGTGATACATGTAATGCTTTTGTTTAGTAAGACTCTGATGAATATTATAATGAATTGTTTCCTTTTTAACATTGCATGTTGATGTTATATATATTTAATGGGTTTATTTCCGAGGGCGTTACAGTTGCGCAGCCTACACTTGTGACCCGAGTGTTAGAGGCACAGAGAGGTGACCTTGAGGTAGAATCCCTCCGAGAGAAGATCTCAAATGGGAAGGTTGAGCAGGGTTTGACGGTGTATCCCGACCTGAGTGTGAGATACCGAGACCGTTTGTTTGTGCCGGAGTCGTGCCGAGAGGAAGTACTCCGAGAGTTCCATCATTCACGTCTTGCGGTGCATCCGGGAGGCACTAAGATGTATCGGGATTTGGGTCGCCAGTTTTGGTGGCGGGATATGAAGAGAGATGTGGCTGTTTTCGTGTCTAAGTGCCTTACTTGTCAATAAGTGAAGGCCGAGCATCAGAGGCCAGCGGGTTTGTTACAACTCTTGCCTATTGCCGAGTGGAAGTGGGAGCTTCCGAGGACTCAGCGGGGTAGTGATGCCATTTGGGTGGGCCGAGAGGAAGTACTCCGAGAGTTCCATCATTCACGCCTTGCGGTGCATCCGGGAGGCACTAAGATGTATCGGGATTTGGGTCGCCAGTTTTGGTGGTGGGGTATGAAGAGAGATGTGGCTGTTTTCGTATCGAAGTGCCTTACTTGCCAGCAAGTGAAGGCGAGCATCAGAGGCCAGCGGGTTTGTTGCAACCCTTGCCTATTGCCGAGTGGAAATGGGAGCATGTCACTATGGACATCGTCGTGGGTCTTCCGAGGACTCAGCGGGGTAGTGATGCTATTTGGGTGGTTGTAGACCCTTTGACTAAGTCGGCGCACTTTATTCCTATGCGCATGAGAGATTCGGTAGATCATCTCGCCGACTTATATATTCGGGACATAGTGAGATTGCACGGGGTCCCAGTGACGATCGTCTCAGATAGAGATCCTCGTTTTACTGCTAGGTTGTGGCAGAGTTTGCAGAGTGCCTTGGGCATTAGGTTGACTTTTAGTACGGCTTATCATCCTCAGATTGACGGGCAGTCCAAGTGTACTATTCAGATCCTTGAGGATATGCTTCGAGGTTGTGTCCTTGACTTTCGAGGTTGTGTCCTTGACTTTAGTGGGATGTGGGAGAGGCACTTGCCCTTGGTGGAGTTTGCCTACAACAACAGTTTTCAATTTAGCATCGGTATGGCATCGTTTGAGGCCTTGTATGGCCGACCGTGTAGGTCTCCAGTGTGTTGGACCGAGGTGGGTGATGCGCCTTTGTTGGGTCCAGAGTTGGTTAGGAAGACGACAGAGAAAGTTGAGCTTATCCGTAGGAGGCTTGTTACAGCCCGGAGTCGCCAAAAGAGTTATGCCGACCATAGGAGGAGGCCTTTGGCGTTCGAGGTAGGTGATCATGTCTTTCTGAAAATATCACCTAGGCGAGGTTTGATGAGGTTTGGGAAGAGTGGGAAGTTATCCCCTCGGTTTATTGGGCCTTTTGAGATCCTTGAGAGGATTGGCGAGGTTGCTTATCGTTTAGCGTTGCCGCCACAGCTGTCCGGAGTTCATGACGTGTTTCATGAGTATGCTTCGGAAGTATGAGCCGGATCCGTCCCATGTGTTAGATTGGACCGACTTGGAGGTAGATGAGGATGCCTCGTATGAGGAGAGACCGGTTCGGGTCTTGGATAGGCGGGATCAAGTCCTGCGTGGCAAGACCATTCCTTTGGTGAAGGTTTTGTGGAAACATCACGGAGTGGAGGAAGCCACTTGGGAACGTGAGTTGGAAGTCCGCGAGAAATATCTGGACTTGTTTGTTGATATGTAACCATGTGTTGGTAATTTTGTAACATCGTTGAACTTTAAGAACATTGTTTGTGTCTTAAGTTGTTAAACATTGTGAATGTTTTGGTTAATGGAAGTTTGTTTTAACATTGCTTATGTTAAATGTATTGTGGAAATGCAAGCATAATGATAATGCTGCATGTATTATGGAATTGTGGAAAATGAGTTGAAATTAGTAAATTTCAAAGGAATGCATGTTGATAATGCAGGTTGTTATGAATAATGTATTATGCCTCTTGAAAAGAGATGGGATTGACCGGTAATGGGTCGGGTCGTTTAATATTATGTTGTGATAATGTTGGGAATTGAGAAAATTTTGTTTTTGAAAAACTTGTATTTAATTTCGGGGACGAAATTCTTTAAGGGATGGAGGTTATAGCGATCCCGGTTGTCCCTTTACTGTTCTGTTGTATTCCGGACTCGGTTCCGTGATGTTGGTGGTGGTATACCTTGTTGTCAGCCTTTAATTCCACTTGATTGAGTTTTAGGATGTGTTGGGCAGAGTTTTTACAGGTTGGTTAGGCTTTGGTTGCAATTCTTTGCTGCCCAGTTTTTAGGAGGTCCGCTCGAGCGGGTCTTCTTGCGCTCGAGCGGAGATTGCACGCTCCCAGTTTTTCGTGTCCCTGCAAAACTTCTGCAGGTGTGATTTTTACGATCGAGCGGGTTTCTTTACGCTCGAGCGGTGGCGCTCGAGCGGGTACTTTGGCGCTTGAGCGGGTAGTACCTTTGGGCGTAGGTTTTGGGAGGGAGAAATCTACGCTCGAGCGGACTGGTTTTCGCGCTCGAGCGGATGTACGTTATTCCTGTGTCTTGGCGCTCGAGCGGGACTTATTGCGCTCGAGCGGACCTAGTTTTTTGTTCTTGACGCTCGAGCGTTGTGTTCTCCGCTCGAGCGGGAATGTCGTATATCAGTTGGCAGTTGGGCATTTTAAAATCACTTTTTACATTCTCTCTCTCTCTCTTACTTTCTAAAAAGCCTTTTTGAGAGTTCCACTCTCTCGAAACTCCCTTCTCTCTAGGGTTTGATCTAGTTAGAGTGTTTCCTTTTCCTTCGGCCTTTGTATAAGTTGGGTGGATCGTCGAGGGCTACACATTGATCCGAAAATATTGGGTTTTGGAGCATGTTGGGTTTCCTCACCTTCTTTCCTTGAGCTCCGAATTTGAGATAGGGATTCCTACTCACTCTTATGGGTTTTAACATAGATTTTGAGCTTATTGTTTAAATGGTTGATTTTGGGACTTAGGGTTTCAAAATGTGTTAAAGAGGGTTTTGTGATTTTGGGCTCATAACATGTAATTTGGGTTTCAAAATGGTGTTATTGATGTTGGTTGTTGATATATAGACCATTGGGTCAATATTGGGAAATGGGGTAGAAAACCCTAATTGGTTGTATAAATTAATTGGTATGATTAATTTGGGAAAATTGTGGTTATATGGAATTGAGTTGGAAATAATGAAATTGGTTCATTATATAGTAGAATAGTGGAGTTGGATTTATTATATCGCCCTTCACTTTTGAAAATATTGATATTTTATCTGTTGGAGCTTTTATTATCTGTTTAGAAATAATTGCTTGGGCTACGGTGGAGGGTAGCTTTGATTGTTGTAGACATGCATGATGATTAGGCAAACTAAAACTAATCAATTGGATGTGTCATAGAGTATGACGGTAGATAGAATACATTAACGTTATGTATTGATTGATTGTGTATATGACCTTTGTGTATATACGTTTGTTGTATGGCGGAGGGAGATTAGGGGATGTACTCCACGGTTTAGGGGAAGATAGAGGATGGACCTCTAAACCGGATGTTGTTTAGGAGGAGATAGGGGATGGACTCTACTGATATAGCTCATATGCTTGTCAGATAATGTGTTGATGTAGCTCATATGCTTATCTTTGGAAGTGTTGATATAGCTAATATGCATATCTGTTGAAATGTGGATACAGCTTGTATGCTTATCTGTTGAGATGTTGATACAACTAATATGTTTATCTATTGTAAAATGGGAAGTGTTTAATATGAGTCCTTGTCTCATATAAGTGGTTGGCCAGGTTCTGAGCCATTGATGTAAACTGTGAAATTGATAAGAAATGGAAACTGAAATGAAACATGAACATAGTGGTCATGAAATGGAAATGGGTTATGAATTGGTTTATGGAAAATTGAACATTTATCAATTGCTAATGTCTTAGTTATTGCTCATACTGTGTTTAGCATATCTCTACGGGGCGTTGGCTCACCCTATATGGGACATTATTTTCAGGTACAGGTAGTATGCCACCTCCAAGGACATAGCTTGGACGATGATGAGAGTGAAGACTCTCTTTTTTTTTGTTTATTTTGTTGTATTACATGTATAGCAAGCCAAGGGCTTATTTTGTATAGAGCTAGTACTCTTCTTTTGTGTAACCAAGTGTTAACTTGGAAAGCTGTAAGCCCATAGGGCATTTGCTTTTGTTGTTAACATGTAATACAGTTGTAGGAATTGCTCTGATGAATAGAAATGGTTGGTTTCTTTTATATCAATGCATGTTTAAAGTAATGGGTTTTATGTATTTTTTTTGAGGGCGTTACAAATTCTCAAGTCCAAAAGGTTGAATTTGAATTCCGTTTGATTTTCTTCTTATTTCTCTTTCTTTTCTCTAACTTCTTGTCTAGCTCTCAAGAAGATAGTTTTTCTCTAACTTTGTCTATGCTTCTCCATCATTCTCTCTTTCGTTCTAGGAACTAATTGGCTTGGGCCCCTAATTGTTTCATTAGCTTAAGTGGTCAAGTTTAAATCAAACTAATCTTGCTTAGCCTCGAAGAAAATGAATTTACGAAGTAACTGTAACTTAAAGATATTAGTTCAATTTAAACATCTCATCTGAGGTTTTCAAAATCACCTAAGTGTTCAATTCTCAAGTCCAAAAGGATGAATTTGAATTCCCTGTAATTTTCTTCGTATTTCTCTTTCATTTTCTCTAACTTTGTCATTTAGCTCTCA
This sequence comes from Camellia sinensis, assembly GCF_004153795.1. Taxonomy (NCBI): domain Eukaryota; kingdom Viridiplantae; phylum Streptophyta; class Magnoliopsida; order Ericales; family Theaceae; genus Camellia; species Camellia sinensis. Next base: position 999,367 of record NW_021026854.1, read on the forward strand.
AGAAGAAAGTTTCTCTCTAACTTTATCTGTGCCTCTCCATGCTTCTCTATTCTGTTCTAGAAACTAATTAGCTTGGGTCCCGTAAATGTGTCATTCGCTTAACTGGCCAAGTTTAACTCAACCTAATCTTGCATAGTCACTGAGAAAAAGAATTTACTGAATATTTGTAGCTTAACGATATCAGTTTAACATAAGCACCACATTTATGGTTTCTTAAATCATTTAAGTGTTAAATTCTCAAGCCCAGAAGGATGAATTTGAATGAATTCCCATTGACTTTCTTCCAATTCCTCTTTCTTTTCTCTTATACTTTCTCTTCTGGCTCTCAAAGCAGAAAGTTTCTATCTTTCTCCTTGCCTCTCCATCATTCTCTCTTTTGTTCCGGGAACAAATTAGCTTGCGCCCCTAATTGTTTCATTTGCTCGAGTGGCCAAGTTTAACTTAAACTAATCTTGCTTAGCCTCTCAGCAAGAGAATTTACTGAGTCATTGTTGGCTTAGCCTCTCAGAAAGAGAATTTGCTGAGTCATTGTAGCATAATGATCTTAGTGTAACATTAAACACCTCGTTTAATAATTACCCCAAAAAAAAAACCACCTCATTTAAGTTTTCTGAAATCACTCAAGCGTTCAATACTTAAGTCTAAAATGATGAATTTGAATTCCCTTTAATTTTCTTCCTATTTATCTTTCTTTTCTTTAACTTTCTTGTCTAGCTCTTAAGATGATAGTTTCTCTCCAATTCTCTCTGTGCTTCTCCATCCTTCTATCTTTTGTTCAAGGAAACTAATTCACTTGGGACCCTAATTGTTCCATTAGCTTAAGTGGCCAAGTTTAACTCAAACAAATCTTGCTTAGCATCTAAGAAAGAGAATTTACTGAGTAATTGCAACTTAACGATGTTAGTTTAACATAAGCACTGCATTTAAGGTTTTCCAAATTGCCCAAGTGTTCAACTCTCAAGTCCAAAAGGACAAATGTGAATCCCCTATGATTTTTTTTCCTATTTCTCTTTCTTTTCTCTAACTATCTCTTCTATTTCTCAAGAAAAAAGTTTCTCTCTAACTTTGTCTACGCTTCTTCGTCCTTCTCTCTTTTGTTCTAGGAACTAATTAGCTTGGGCCCCTAATTGTTCCGTTAGTTTAAGTGGTCAATATTGTGTTCCTGGGTTCTTGCCGTCGGTGAGCCGATTCTGTGTTACTCGGCCTTGGGTTGCTATCCAGCGCTGTCGTGTCTGTGGAAAGGTTGTTGTAGTTCATCGATGAGGTTTGGTAAAGCGTTGGGACTTTGTTTGGCATTCTGCTGGTAGTGGTCTACCGTCGGCGCCGTTGGGTGGTCAATATTGTGTTGCTGGCGTTATGATCAACCTACTCGTTGCTGCTGGGTTATTATGGTTTACCTCCGGCTGTGTTGTTGTGCTTCTTTTTCGGTGTTTCTCAGGCCCCGGTTGCAGAGAATAATAGCCATGCCAGAGGCGGGTGGAGTGCACGTCGGTTTTGGCGTGTAGGTGTTTTTTTGGGTAGGTAGCATTTAGGTGTTCTGTCACCACGTTACATCTGTTTTGCTTGCCCCCAGTTTTTTCGCTTCAATTTGGAGTCGGTTTTACAATAAACAAGGGGCTGATTTGTGGGTTTGAATTTATATATTGTTTATATTTCTGAGCTTCCTTCTAGAAGCACGTGGTTGGTCTACATGGGCTTGTGTTTGGTTTGCAGGGACTTCAAGTAAGTGGGCTCACTTCGTGGGTGTAATACGGGTTTTGGGCTTAATTAATGGGTTTTATTACCACTGGTTTGGTCTACGGTTATTCATTATAGGGGGAAATTACCCACAGGTCCCATGTGGAACATGTGGACACCATTTAATCCCATAACTTTTTGAGTACACCCAAAAGTCCTTTCCTCTCTCTCTCTCTCTCTGTTTTTTGCTTCCCTTCCTCTCTCATTTTTTTTTCTGCATTTTTCTCTCATCGTCTTTGTCATGGACGACGACCGGTGATCATGTCTTTCTCCATTGATCAGGGTTCACTGATAACCGCCAACCATCGAAATCAACTCGTGACTTCACTCTCACCGACGACGAAGATAATATATTTCCGACGAAGAAGATGATATATTTCCGACGAAGAAGATGAGTGGATCTACTTAGATCTGATGTAGATCAACTCAGATCTACATCAGATCTGAGTAGATCTACATCAGATTTGGCTAGATCTAAACAAAAAAAGTTGCCGGAGTACAATCCTCTCTCTACATGCGCCTTTCTCCTTCGATCTCTTTTTTTTTCTCTGCTATACACTTCTGTTTTTCTGTTCTAATGGAGAAAATTTTCGAATTCTGAACAAATAGTTTTCGAGTTTTAGTTATAGGCGGTGAAAACTGTAAAATTTTGCAGTTTCAAATTTTTTTGGTACTGGAATGAATCATGGTATAAAACTGTAAAATTTTACAGTTTCATAACATTCTTTAGAACTGTAAAATTTTACAGTTTCATAACATGTTTTTCAGTTTGATTAATAAGGATAAATGCTTAATAAATTTTTGCTTTGAAACTGTAACATTTTACAGTTTCAAAAATTATTTTTCAGTTTGATTAATATTGGAGATTATTTTCTTAAACTTTACAAAAATTAAAAAATAGCATATGTTTTTCCCATTGTTGCTGTTTTTTGTGGTTTTATTTTTTTTCCTTGTAGTTTATCAATATTTAGCACATTTTACTATGTTTTTTCGCTCTAATTTCTCCATTTATTTTTTTTTCCTGGCAATATTCTAGACATTCCGGTGAGTCTCCAGTGATGTTCTTAACGTCCAGTGAACGTTCTGAACATTCCGGCAACTTCTATTAACGTTCTTAACACTCCGGTGAACTTCCGGCGAAACTCCGGCGACTTCCCGGCGATGTTGAACATTCCGACGAGTCTCCGGCGACCGTTTGACGGAAGTCCTATGGTAGTAAGATGTGAACAGTGTTTGTAAATTAAAAAAAAAAAAGGATTTTTTGGTAACAATTAAAAATGTATTGGATTAATTGGTGCAAGTATTTTGTTTTGGGATTAGCTGGGTTTTGAACTTGGTACATGGAACTTATCAGTAAGTTCCCCTTCATCATATAGGGTGGGCCCACTATGTGCTTTTAGTGATCGACCGTGGGTTTTTGATCCATGACTATTTGTTTAGGATTTGGTAGGCGTTTGTGAATTTCACCTTGTTTGATCTTGGGCTGATGGGGACCACTTTTGTGAAGGTGGATTATTTTGTGAGTATTTTTTGTTTAGCCACAATGCAGCGGACTATTTATTGTCGATTTTCTCATGATGATTGATTGTGTGATCCTCACGTGACTCGTTATAAGGTTAGTTTTGAGCCATTTCTGCCAAGAGTGATTGAGGGGTCACTGCTATGGGGAATAGTGGTTTGATAACTAGCCGAGTTAGAGACTGGGAGATGAGCGGGAGGATAGCTACCAGTTTTTTGGTGCTTCTTGTCTTTATGTGACCCATCCTAATTGATCTTATTGCTACGCCTGATGTGGAGTGAAGGGCACACTACCAAGGTAGGGACTGGGGGATGTGATGATTGGTCTCATGATATTTTTGGCTATAAATTTGTTTGTTGTTGAGGGGCTATCACTTTTAGCTACAACTCCCGAGACTGTTGATTATGGTGACTGATCTTGCGAGCCTCATGTGACTCTGCCGGGATTTCTCGTGGGGTAGATTTTTTCCTCTGTTACGGCTTTGGTTAGTGGCTAGGATGTTACGGCTGTGAGGAGTGGGATGCTTATTGGATTCTACGTGTTTATTTGTGTTGGAGACTGGGGGCTTGTGGGGTTGGTTATTATTTTTGATTTGGCTTGTGGGTTGCTGCTTTGTGAGTATGTTTGTTGTGTTTATAAGCTTTGTGGTGTTTTTTTGTACCTTTGCCCATATATTCACCCCAAGTTTCCATCTACTGTCTCTGATGGTAGGGGTTACTTGGGGACAAAAAGAATATAAGGGCAAAGTCGGGGGTTTTTTTTTTTGTCTTCTGTTTCTTGTATTTTCCCTCCCTTCTTAGGGGGGTGCAATGGTTAGTTACGATTTGTTCGGTTATCGTTTTTTTTTATTTGTTGTTAGGCGTGCCTGGGGTATACCCCTTGTAAACTTGTAAATTTCATTGTCTTTATTTTATGACTTACTCACCCAAAAAAGTTTAAGTGGCCAAGTTTAACTCGAATAAATCTTGCTTAGCCTCTAAGAAAGAGAAGTTATTGAGTAATTGTAGCTGAACAATATTAGTTTAACATAAACACGTCATTTATGATTTTCGAAATCACCTAAGTGTTCAAGTCTCAAATCGAAAATGATTTTTTTTTCCTATTTCTCTTTCTTTTCTCTAACTATCTCTTATGACTCTAAAGAAAAAAGTTTCTCTCCTTGTCTGTGCTTCTCCGTCCTTCTATCTTTTGTTCTAGGAACTAACTAGCTTGGGCCCCTAATTGTTCCATTAGTTTAAGTGGCCAAGTTTAACTCAAACTAATAACTATAGCTGAACGATATTAGTTTACTTAAACACCTCATTTATGATTTTTGAAATCACCTAAGTGTTCAATTCTCAACTCCAAAAGGATGAATGTGAATTCCCTTTGATTTTCTTCCTACTTCTCTTTCTTTTCTCGAACTTTCTCTTTTCTAGCTCTCAAGATAAAAGTTTCTCTCTAACTTTCTCTATGCTTCTCCATCCTTCTCTCTTTCGTTCAAGGAACTAATTAGCTTGGGACCCTAATTGTTCCATTAGCTTAAGTGGCAGAGTTTAAGTCAAACTAATCTTGCTTAGCCTCAAAGATAGAGAATTTACTGAGTAATTATCGATATTAGTTTGACTTGTCATTTAAGGTTTTCTAAATCACCTAAGTGTTCAATTCTCAATCCAAAAGGATGAATTTGAATTCCCATTGATTTTCTTCCTCTTTCTGTTTCATTTCTTTAACTGTCTCTTCTAGCTCTCAAGAAAAAGGTTTCTCTCTAATTTCTCGACGCTTCTCCATCCTTCTCTCCTTTTCGTTCTAGAAACTAATTAGCCTTGGGCCTCTAATTATTTTATTTGTTCAAGTGGCGAAGTTTTAATCAAACTAATCTTGCTTAGCCTCTAACATAGAGAATTTATTGAGTAATTGTAACTTAACAACATTAGTTTAACTTCAACACCTCATTTAAGGTTTTCGAAATCTCCTAAGTGTTCAATTCTCAAGTCCAAAAGGTTGAATTTGAATTCTGTTTGATTTTCTTCCTCTTTTTTTTTTTTTGGGTGAATAAGAAATATATAAAAAAAAAACAAAGGATTTACAAGATTACAAGGGGCATTCCCCAGGCCCTAACATAGATACAAAAGCAGCACCTTGGCAAGAACACCAAGGCATAGCCCAAAATAACAACCTAAGAGAAAACACAAACAAAACCAACCCAAACTACGGCACTAGCTGGAGTACCCAAAACTTGGAGCCTAGCTAGTTAATGTGTACAAAAACCATGTCTTGCAAGGAATAGGGGGCTTGTACACCATGACAATCAGCATCCCAAAAAGGGCAGCACCCTACAGTATATTGCATTGAATAGCACTGGAAGTAGTCTAAGAAATAGCCTAACACATTCCACAATTCAGCTTTTTCCACGAACCAAATCAGCAGCCCAGTTAAAATCAATATTAAACCAGCCCAAACAAAATCCCTCCTACACAGCCCGTAGGAGTAGGCATCTCTAACCCAACTACTTAAATATACAAAACCAGAAAGAACAAAATATAAACAGGAAATAAGACAACTGATTAGCACTCTCCTGTAGCTAGACAAGGCGCTGAGAGCAGCCATCGACCCAGTACAATTCCAAACAATTAGGTGCCTCCTGGACGGGCGTAACTTGCTGCCACCACCACTCCACCAAACCATAACTAAGCATACCTGTTCAAGATATAGTAACCAATGAGTACCGAACCTATATGTAAAATCATAGAGAAGTAGAAAAAGCACACACATTTTTTGGGACCTCACATCACTCAACCCACACCATAATAAATCAATCCTCTTCATATAATTCCTCACAACACTCGGCCCACATCTCTCAAAATCTCTCAGAATCCACCCTGAGAATATGTTCGTGATAGCTTCCTTACCCTGCACAAAACATAAATAGTATATAATAATTGTTAGGGAAACAAATATGTATTTCCTCACATCACTCAGCCCACATATGGAAGAACATATATCTTGGCTCACATCACTCAACCCTCCGTACAGCTAATCCATTCTTGGTGAGAAATAGCAGACCATCATTAACTGTATGAATAAGAGAAGAACATACAAAAAACCACCTGCAACTTAAAACAAACATATTAGATAAACCCACATTATATGCTTCCCTTCACTTAACCCTCAATATGGGAGAACTCGCATCACTCATTCTCGTACCAGCAACATTAGCTTGGGCCAGCTTCATAATCTTGGGAGAAAGGTTCCACTGCGACAAAAACCAGTTATCCCCCACAGAAGAAATCACATTTCCCATAGAGAGAATTCTGCCTCTAACCATTTGGATAATAGATTTAGTAACAATCTCTTCAGGTTTGCACACCTTGCTAAAGGTTCTACTATTTCTCTCAATCCAAATATGGTAGACAGTGCACAAAAAGGAGAGTTTGAGAATCATAGATTTCAATGATTTGCCCTTCGTAAATTTGGTAGCAAAGTCAACAATTTCCACCCAAGGCAAAACAGGCCAACTAGAATTGCACTTAGTCAGAATAGCATCCCAGATCCTAGAAGAAAAAACACACCTAAAAAAGAGTTGGGAGTGGTTTTCCTCAGGGGCATGACAGAGAGGGCAACTAGGATTAGGGACAAGACCAAACTTCTGCAATCTATCACCGGTGTTCAACCTCTCATTAATGGCCAACCACACCACAAAACTAACCCTAGGGATTGAAGGAGTACCCCAGATAAGATTAGACCAAGGGATTTTGGGTCCCTTATCCCTCCAATAGTCCCAGGTAGATTGGATAGAGAACATCCCATCAGAAGTCAAGTTCTAGATAGGGGTATCCAAAGAATCTTTGGAGGGCTTAAGAGACTGGGGGGTAGATGAAATCCACTCCTTTATCTCCCATGAATTAGATATGGGCCACTTCCAAGAATCATTGGAGACAATGGAACTAACTTTTGTAATATCCGGAAGGTTCGCATCATACAAAATCCTCTGCCCAAACCTATGCCACAACGACCCAAGAGGGTGCCAATTATCAAACCAAAGAAACACTCTCTCCCCATGACCAATTTTGAATTTAATAAGAGGGAATATAAGATGCCTAACGGACAAGAGTTTCCTCCAAACCCATGACGGCTCATTAGGCATCTTAATACTCCAAAAACTTTTACCTTTAAGCAAATAGGACTTGACCCATTGACACCACATCGAACATTCCCCACCCGAGAACAGGAACCAAACATGCTTGGCTATAGCAGCCTTGTTCCAAACCCGCATATTCTTAAAACCAAGCCCACCTTCATTCTTATTTTTACAAATTTTCTCCCAAGCAATCTTGGCACTGTGCTTCTTCAAATCAACACCAGACCAAAGGAAAGATCTAAGAAGGCTCTCAATATCACGAATAACCTTTTTAGGAAGAATAAAAAGGGAGGACCAACAAACTTGCATCGAAAAGAGAATAGACTGGATGAGTTGGGCTCTACCCGCACACGACAGAAGTTTATTATCCAACTTTTAATCCTCTTAGTTATCCTATCAACTAGAATTTGGCAATCAGAGGCTTTAAGCTTAGTAGTAATCAAAGGCACACCCAAATATTTCACAGGGAGAGCACCCTCAGTAAAATTGACAATACGAAGAATGCTCTCTTTGAGCTCCCATTGCAACCTGAGAAATAGATGTTACTCCTACTAGGGCTCGGGGTGAGGCCAGACAAATCCCTAAACTCCTCCAAACCCTGCATAATGAGGCTAACAGTACCAGGATCCCCTTTATAAAATATCATCAAGTCATCAGCAAAACAAAGATTAACAATTTTAGTTTTCTCACATCGCCAATGAAACTTGAATAATGGGCTCCTAGCTTTTCCAGCAAAAATTCTAGCAAGGATCTCCATAGCCAATACAAAGATTTTCTTCTTATTTCTCTTTCTTTTCTCCAACTTCTTGTCTAGCTCTCAAGAAGATGGTTTCTCTCTAACTTTCTTTGTGTTTCTCCATCCTTCTCTATTTCATTCTGGGAACTAATTAGCTCGAGCCCCTAATTGTTTCATTAGCTTAAGTGGCCAGGTTTAAATCAAACTAATCTTGCTTAGCCTCTAAGAAAACGAATTTACGGAGTAACTGCAGCTTAAAGATATTCGTTCAATTTAAACATCTCATCTGAGGTTTTCAAAATCACCTAAGTGTTCAATTCTCAAGTCCAAAAGGATGAATTTGAATTCCCTGTAATTTTCTTCGTATTTCTCTTTCATTTTCTCTAACTTTGTCTTCTAGCTCTCAAGAAGAAAGTTTCTCTCTAACTTTATCTGTGCTTCTCCATGCTTCTCCATTCTGTTCTAGAAACTAATTAGCTTGGGTCCCGTAAATGTGTCATTCGCTTAAGTGGCCAAGTTTAACTCAATCTAATCTTGGATAGCCACTAAGAAAAAGAATTTACTGAATATTTGTAGCTTAACGATATCAGTTTAACATAAGCACCACATTTATGGTTTCTTAAATCATTTAAGTGTTAAATTCTCAAGCCCAGAAGGATGAATTTGAATTCCCTTTGACTATCCTCCAATTCCTCTTTCTTTTCTCTTACTTTCTCTTCTGGCTCTCAAAGTAGAAAGTTTCTATCTTTCTCTGTCCCTCTCCATCTTTCTCTTTTTTGTTCCGGGAACAAATTAGCTTGCGCCCCTAATTGTTTCATTTGCTAAAGTGGCCAAGTTTTTTTTGGGTGAATAAGAAATAAAATAAAACAAAAGAATTTACAGGATTACAAGGGGCAAACCCTAGGATCTAACAACCAGCCACCACTAAACAACCTCAAGAACCAAAAGAAACAAAGGAAATATTACAAACAACAACCCTATGAACCACAATGATCATAAGATGTACAAAGCCTAAAACCCGAGGAGGACAGGAGCAAGATCACTGTGATCTGCCAACTGTAACGGAATGGGAGGCCATACTGAAATTACTTCAGTCCCAGCAGTCACACCACACATGTAGAGAGTATTCATCTTGTGGGCATTCCAAGCTATCAAAAACCAATTACTTATAACCCCCTTACAGTGACCATAGGGATTATAGACGTTGCAATACATAGAGGTTGACAAAAATATTACAATAGATATGTACAAAATGTAATTAAGACTCATAGTAATCACTTGCAAATAATTTGGCAAGGCGCAGCTTGCAGCCATTGCTGAAAAAATACACGAGACACTGCTTCGTCTCCCGGAGGCACGCAAATTGCAGCCACGACTTCTCCACCTATACTTGGTAAGGTGAACCCGAACCATATCCAGCCAAATATAAAAATTTAGGCTGTATATTATATTAAATAGAAGCAGAAAAAGGACATATTTTATATAAGATCTCACAACACTCAGCCCACAATCAAATATGTCTCTTTTCTCCATATAGTGTCTCACATCACTTAACCCACAACTCACACATTTAGATACAATCTGGATTAGTAACAAAATGTTGAGTGCATTCCTATCCTGCAAAAGAGAAAAGAGATAACATATATAAAGAAACATTAGAAAACCATTTTTGGTAAGACTCACATCTCTCAACCCACAGATATAGTGAATCATGTACTGGCTCACATCACTCAACCCATAATGAGACTTTCCCGCTCTAGTCTTTAGATTTATCAACATCAAATATATGACAAACTTTAGAACCTGCAAAAGAACAAACATTTAGATAACACTCAGTATATGCTCTCTTCACTCAACCTTCAATATAGGTGCGCTCACATCTCTAAAGCCTCTCCCAACAGTTGAATGTGGGGGCAATTTCATGATGGTTGATGGCAGGTTCCATTGTGACAAGTACCAGCTATCACCTGTAGATTTCATCACATTATTCATAGAAATGATCCTACCTCTCAATTCTCAAGTCCAAAAGGATGGAGGATCAAGTACTAGGAGGGAAAGAAAGCAGAGCTTCTCTCTCTAAATTCTAGAGAGAGAAAGCTCCCCCCGGTGGTGTATCATGGTGGTGAAGGTCTGGTGTAGGTCTGGCCAGTTTGTTTAGTTCCTTTACCCAGAATCTGTGGGTGAGTGAGTAGGTATGAAGTCTGTTAAGCCCCATTGAGGGGTGGTACTGATCTTTGTTGTGTTTTTTTTTTTAGTTGTTTGGGAGTCCCCTATTATTTCTTGGTTGCATTTATGTCCCAGTTGATTTCCGTCCTCCATAGCTTATGTGAGTTGTGGTTTGCCATGACTGGTGATGTTTGTCTCATCGACGAGGGGTACCCCATGTCTGCTCCTGATGGTCAAACTGCCATGGTCATTGTTGGCATGTTTTGTGGTTTGGTTGTTTTTTCTTTTGGTTTTTGGAAAGCTTGGTGGCCGTCCAGCAGGGTGCTACGAGATGGTTGCCTTGGTTCTTCTGGTCTACTGGTTTATTGGTTTCTTGTTGGTAGACCATGTTTTCGGCGGCTGATTTTGTTGCAGATTGGTGGTGTATCGCTGGTTCGTTACAATGGTTGGACACTGGTGCATTGCCGGCGTTGTGTTTTAATTTCTTGGACACCACCGGTGAGGCTGGTGTGCCTTGGTTCTGGACTGGATTTCCAAGAGATAGGGAGAGTTCAGGTTCCGTTGTTCCAGGTTGTGGTATCGCCATCCATAGTATTGGTCTAGTGGTGCTGATCTATCAGTGATCTAACCCTTTGGTTTGTCGCAGTGTGGGTCGTCGTTTGTTTTTCTGGTTGAAGTTTGGGTAACTGTTGCGTGTTCAAGGGCTGTTCCTTGTGGTTTGTTCATGAGGTTTTTGCTATTTGTTGGTTTTTGGTTGGTTACTAGGAAAGTTATTGGGTTGCGTCATTGGGCGAATCTAAACTTTGCTGGTTCGAGGGGTGGTTGCCACTGTTTCGGTTTTGCAGGTTTTAACCAGCGATTCTGTGTTCATCATTTTCATGGTGGGTTCAGAGTGCGCCGGTGTGGGTTGCCGAAATGCTGCTTTGCTTCGGTTAGTTTATTTGCTTAGTTCGTATGATTGCCAAGTCGGTGGTGAGTGTTCTTTCGAAGGTCGCTGGTGTAGACGCGCCCCGAGGGCCTTATGCTATAGTTCGGACTCAAATTGTCATGGTTCTTAATCTGATCTCACAATGTGCGATGTGAGATTGATAAATCAAGAAAGAGTCCAAATCCGGCAAATCATTTTGGAAAACTGATTTTTGAGAAAGAAGTGTCAAACATGGACTGTTTTGCCAGATACAGAGTCGCCACCTAAATATTTTATTTTGGTGGAATTTAGGAAACCCTGACTCATTGCCTAAGGCCACGTGTCCGTCATCACCAAGGTTGCCTCGACTCGGGAACTTGGGTATGATTGGGGAAGGTCATCTACGAGCACCCTCGCTCGCCCGATCAAAGATTGACCACTAGTAAACATGATATCTTATTTTTGAAAACACATGCGTTCTTATTCTGGTTAATTAGCTAGAATTACTATGTGATGCGCACAGCAAAACAAGTATAGACTAGATCGCCTAATTTGGAACAAAGCATTGCATATCCGTTTGTTTGGAAAATGGTTTGAAGTTTGCTACTCGTAAGTAGGGTAAAATGCTGATTTGATGAATTGTTCCAATTCAAGTAATCCAACCTTCACCCACAGGCATTCAGGTAGTTAAACACTTAAGCAAATAGCCTCATGGCAAGCATGCTATCATGGCAATCAATGACACACATGTAGGATGCTAAAGCATAAAAGCTTACCTAGTACTCCGAGCCAAAACAAGAGCTAGTTAGTAATCAATGCATGATCCTAGTTCATGTTAAGATGGGTAATGCAACAAATGCAAAATGCAACTAGAAATAGGCTCGGCTATTCTAAAAAAATGGCGTATGAGATGCGACGATTGATACACGTATTCAACTTGGAATTGAAGTACAATGTAGCTAGTATGATGCGCCGAGCCCGATGCATGCAACATAGATGAATGAATGCAAACATGCAAAGCATAAGGATGCTAGACAGATGAATGGATGCAAACATGCAGAGCATAAGTATACTAATTGAAACATGACCTAAAACTAACCAGCAAAAGCAGGTAAGTAAAAGGGAGAAAGAAATGGAGGTTGGAAGACATGCACACACGCACGTACACTTATTACAGAATTGGCCCTCTCGACGGAGGGTCCGAATAAATAATACAAATCTACACGCCGGCTAATTAACTAACTAACAAGCTAATTAATTATTACACAACCGAATTGAATAACTAGCTACAACTTAATAATATTTCAAAACTATAATTAATTAACAAATATCATTTACTACAAAATGAAAAGAAACAAACAAAAGCATGCTCCAGCCTCTGTTACAGAAGCAAAATAGGGTATGCATGCTAGCGCATTCGGTTTCTCGCCTTTCGATAACGCCTTCCGGTTGCTTCTCTTGAGCTCTGTCTGCAAGGGTGTTGTATGCACGCGCCCGCGGAGGGCGGGTGCTTCGCTAC
>NW_021026854.1:1015380-1068348 GCF_004153795.1 Camellia sinensis
ACATTATATAGGAGATGTGAAGTGGAGGTGGAGTGGTGGAGTAGGTGAAGTGGAGGTGGTAGTGGTGTAGTGGGTTAGGTTTAGTACTTGTGTCAAAAGTATTGCGAAAGTTTAGAGTCCTCCAGTACAAGGGACTTGTGTTACTTAGGCCCGTAGCCCGATTTAACAAGGACCGTATCCTTTCCAAAGATGGCATCAAAACAAGGAGTATACTTGACTCATCAAACAAGAGCTATTTATTCATGCTATCAAATACTTTCGTCAAACAAGCAAGCAAGATTTATCAAAACGAGTATAACATAGCTTTATCAATAATACCACTCACCTAGTTCTTCAGGTGTAGACTCAAAGCAAATATCAAGGACCTACAATCACGTGGCAAGTCACATTCTCAAAGCAAGCTCTATATACATGCAAATGATCTCGGCACTCATGCCAGATCTAAGTCAAGGACAAAACAAAACAAGCTGGGAGCTTACACACTGCTCCCGTTTCTCGAAAACACACTGGGTACAGTCCAGGGCTAAGCCGAGGTCCCGCTAAACAAGGTCAGGAAAAATCTGGGTTTTCCTTTGAAGAATATGAAGAACATGATCATTCGAAAGATGGATGCAAGCTCACAACTTGTTACAAAAATCTGAGTTTTCATGCCAAGAGTGAAAAATAGGGACCTGGGTACCCATCAAAGAAAGGCATGCAAGAACAAACACAAAACATGATTTTCGTTCCAAACTCCTCGATCAAAAGAGACCTTTTTCAAGAACACAGAAAGCCGTTTTCTCTTTCCAAAGCCAATCTTCAAAACGATGCATGACATGCAAAACAAATCCGATCATGCAATGCAGCTAGATATTCAGCAAGAAAAATCAAAGGGGATCAAGATTCTAACCTCAAAACTCGGATCTAATGGTTCAAGCCACAAAGATCAAGCTTGGAAGACAACTCTCGCTCAAGAACTCTTCTTCCTCCTTTCTAGAGCTTCTCTCTCTAAAACAAAGATTTGAGACAAGAAATGATTTGTTTCAAGGTCTGTCGGCTGCCTTAACAAACAGCTCGGACACGTGGCATTAACGAGTTGGTTCAGCTCCAAAAAGGTGATTGATAGACAAGACAGCCTCTGACAAAACGTATGCAGCAAGCTCGGGTAAGACACATCGGCAAAGAGATGACATCGGCTCAAAACAAGGATCCAGCAACGGGATAGAAAAACATCGGCTAGGGAGGACGACACTTGACTAAGCTGTGCCACACCTTGGCCGGGGTGCGCCACATCTCGGCCTAGGCCATACCTGCCTGCGGACAAGGTTCAAGTACGAAACATCTCGGCAAAGAATGCCCGAGGTGAAGATGGGGTTAAACAAGACCTCAAGATAGTTCTAAGTACAAAGGGTCAAAGGCGGACTAAGCTCAAGATGATCTCGGCTATGCACACACACTAAGCAAGGAACAAAATCGTGTAAACAACTTAAGCGAACCAAGGCAAGATAAAACCTTCAAATTAACATAACAAGCAAGACCATGCAAGAATGTACACAAATATGGCAAGAGTAAGGTGAGGGTTGTTACAGCCGGCCATCTGCAAGGCACTACCGGCCACTGATGTGCTAGGACACCAAGCTGTAGTAGAGCACAAAACAGAGAAAATGGAGGGTCTCCCAAGGGTATGTACGCACTATGCCACCCCATATCACCTCAAAACATCAAGGGAGAGGCATAGTCGGATCCACGACCATCAATCACGCATTCCGATGCATGATGGCCAAAGATTCAACTTGTGCAAATCGATGTGCAAATCAATGTAAAAATGAATGCACAAGTAAAACACATAAATGCCTAGAACTCTATCATAGATGATCAAGAGCATCGGCGACCGAGAATTGAGACACGTTTCATCACTTGAAGTATGAAATGCCCCTCGTTTCTCGTGCTCAGATTAACACTTAATCCAAACAACAATGTAACAAAAGCATGGCAAACATGCAATATGACTTAAGTATGCAAACATGCAATGCAATAACTCTAGCATACAACAAGCATATAAGCATGATGTGAGGTAACAACCTTGAACAACATGATAAAATGCAACATGAACATGCAAACATGCAAGGCATGTGAAAGTGGACAAGTATGCAACAACATAGGAAATGAGACAAGTATGTGACAACATGGTAAGATGGACTTACACTAAAGATGGATAGGCCTCAGCCATGCCCAAAATCAGTGGCCATTATGTGATGAATGATGACACAAAATGCAAGATAGGCATGCATGCCAATGGGCCCAAGAATTAAGGCATAAAGATGCAACTCTTAAGCACACTTAAGAAGTGAAAAGCATGCAGCTATGACAATGCTACATGCTCTGAAATGATGTTAGGAATGATGCTAAATCACACACATAACACAAGCATGGCATGCATGAAGCTCAAAAGCTAAGAACTAGCAAAGGGACTTAAGCCATGGCCACGCAAAGCAAGCCCTAAAGGGCTAAGGGAACCTAAAACAGTCCCAAGGCAGGTCCAAACAAGACCAAAGACAAGATTGAAGCTAGCCAACACAAGCTAGAACACAAGGCCAAAAACATGGAGCATGCAAGGCTACAAAAGAGGCAATGCACTGCACCTATTGAAACCAAACATGGCATGAATTGGACAGCATAAAACAGAGTTACATCATGGTATAACAAGCCCAAAAAAGCACTGATATGATGAGCCAAAGGCTTAGGCTTAGTGGCATGCACAAAAGTTCACTCTTGAGGCATAAAGAGCCAAGCCTCAGAGGCATTAAAAGCATGCCAAATACAAGTGTATGACTATATTTCATGGACTGAAATAACATTTAGAATGATGGCAAAGCATGCAAACATCACATGTATGGCATGGTAGGGGCCTCAAAACCCAAGACTAGCCTAAGCATTTACACTATAGCTATACAAAACACAAGTGATATGGCCATGGCAGCCCAAAACAATCCTAGAACACCCCAAAATAAGAACAAAATCATGCTGGAGCAAAGCCAAAATATGCTAGAATGATGAGTCAAAACATCATGCACATGAAGCTAGTAAGCAAGATTTGTTCTACAAGTATATGGAGCATGCAAAGGATGACCAAACCGGCAAGGGATAAAGTCATGACATGCCAAATGATGACCAAATACATGCTGAAATGGACTCAACATAAGCTAGGATGACATGCTAAAGCAAGAAGCATATAAAGCTAGTTTATGAGATTTACACCACAAGTGTATTGTACATACATGGAGTGACAAAATCAACCCAAAATAGATCTAAGGCATGGTAAAACATCACCAAAAACCTATTGAAATGGACTTAACACAAGCTAAGCAAACATACTACTTTTATGAGCTACAAATGGGATTACACTACACATACAAGATGCATGTAAAAAGTGACCAAACCAGCCATGGATAGAGCCAATGCAGGTCCTAAAAGTCACAAAAAAAGGCTTGAACCAAGCCTCAAAAGTATAGAGAGGCATGCTCCTTTGGAAGGCCAAAAATGAAAGCAAACAAGAACCAAAAGAGAGGGGGTCACCCCCTCTGATTTGAGGCCTCAAAACCACATGCCTACCACTAAAAATCCACTGGATTTCAGTGGTTAGAAAGCCAAACCAAGGCTAGCTCAGAGGCCTTAAGGCATGGCTCAAAACAAGGCCAAACAAGGCCAACAAGAGGGTTGAAGACCCTTAACAGCCAAAAGACCTTAAACAAACTTCAAAAGAACTTAAATACAAGACTTTTTTCAGTTAAAGGCCTAAAACAATATGCAAGGATGGCCAAAATGAGGTACAAAAAAGTGCTAAAAAGGGGAAAACTCACCCTTGAAGATCAACTTCGAAACCAGCAACTTCAAGGGGTAAAACCTCACTTTCAGAGCTCAAGAAGTCCTCCCAAGAACCTTAACCCAAGGATGGTGGTGTATCTCTATGTGTTGTAGTGTAAAAGTGCAAGGAAAATGGACTTCAAGGCACAAATGAACAACAATATATATATAGAGAGAGATATATTTCTTCTCAAAATGCTGAACCTCTGCTAAGGAGAGAGGCTCTCTCCTTATATAGAAGAAAAGCAATGCAAAGCTTCTTCAAGAAGCTTGGCAAGAGCTTCATCCCTCCATACACGTGTATGGAGGTAGATAAAAGGATTCCAGCTCGCTCAAAAGATCTGGAGTGAAACCTGCTGAGACAGGGTGCTGCCGGCCATGGCTCATTGATGGCCGGCAGGCTCAATCAATGGCCGGCAACAACAAAGTGGGGCCGGCAGGTCCAAAAGGTGGCCGACAGTGCACAAGAAGCACATTCTGAAGGACCAAGTCATGGTCAAAGAATGGGGCAGAAGGATACAAGTTTGGAAAGCTCAAACCTATGACGTTCCGCGCGAAAGTCGAATACCCGACGAGCAATGAACTTGTGGCTGGATGTACCTGCAAGCACAACCGAGTCTTGAGAACCGTCAAAAATGGGGTGTCTACAGTTGCTCCTCTTTGACAGAACTCGAAAGTCAAGAAGTGAGGGGAGTGAATGTCAAAGCCCAGAGACGACCATTTTTGACAAGGCGAAGACTTAGACAAACAGGCAAGATAATAAAGAGATGCGCCCGCAGGCAGGGGCAAGATGCAAATGACATGCACAATGCCGAACATAGCTTATGATCATGCAAAGAGTGCTGTGATGAAGCAATTATGCAAAATAAATGCAACTTTTAAGCGAATGCTGTGCGAAGAAATGCTAACAGCAAACTCGTACACAAGCAAGTAAACATGATCCAAACTACATCTCATGCAAAAATGATTTAAAGAAATCATGCAATCTTAGCGAACATGTGCGATAGATGCACAAAGCGACGTGTATAGATACACAAAGTGAGCATGTGTGATGGATACACAAAGGAACGTGTGATAGATATCACAAGTGAGCATGTGTGATGGATACACAAAGCGAACGTAGTGATAGATACACAAAATTAGCATAGTGTGATAGATACATAGAGTGAACGTAGTGTGATAGATACACAAAGTAAAACTTGTGATAGATACACAAAATACAAGCATGTGTGATAGATACACAAAGTGAGAATAGTGTGATAGATACAAAGCGAGCGCGTGATAGATACACTATATGAAGCAAAGTGTGATAGATACAGTAGGTGAGCGTGTGATAGATACACAAAATGAGCATGTGATAGATACACAAAGTGAAGAGAGTGTGATGGATACACAAAGTGAGTGTGTGATAGATACACAAAGTGAGAGTGTGATAGACACACAAAGGGTGAACACAAGTGTGATAGATGCACTTAGTGAACAAAGTGTGACGGATACACAAAAGGTGAACATAAAGTGTGATAGATGCACTAAGTGAACAAGTATGATAGATACACTAAAGGTGAACAGGTGTGATGGATACACAAAAGGTGAACACAAAGTGTGATAGATGCACTTAGTGAACAAAATGTGATGGATACACAAAAGGTGAACACAAATGTGATAGATGCACTAAGTGAACAAGTATGATGGATACAATAAAGGTGAAACATGAAGTGTGATAGATGCCCTAAGTGAACAGAGTATGATAGATACACAAAATGAGAATGTGTGTGATAGATACACAAAATGAGAATGTGTGTGGATAGATACAGAAAAGAGAATGTGTGTGATAGATACACAAAGTGAATACGTGCGTGATAGATACAGAAAATGAATGAAGTGTGATTGATACACTAAGTGAAGAGAGTGTGATTGATACCTAAGTAAGTGAAGTCTGATTGATACACTAAGTGAATGATCTTAAACGGAACTTTCTTTGAATGAACTGTACATACAATATCGTGATGAATGAGAAAGAAACTTGACAGATACAATATAGTAGAAATGCATGTAGGTAGAATGTGCATAACAATGCAAGTGAAACGTGTGACAACGCGAATAAAGTAGCACATAACAATGCAAGTAACATGCGTGACACGCAAGATAGATGTGCATAACAATGCTAGTAAAACATGCGTACACAAGTAGATGAAGTGCGTAACAGCGCAAGTAAAACATGCGTGACAGCGCAAGTAGATGAAGTGCGTAACAACGCAAGTAAAGCATGCATAACAATGCAATTAAAGAAGTGCGTAACAGTGCAAGTAAAACATGCGTAACGCGCAAGTTAAAGACAGTGCGTCAAGCGCAAGTAAAACATGCGTAACAACGAAAGTTAAAGAAGTGCTAACAGCGCAAGTTAACATGCTAACAGCACAAGTAAAACATGCGTAACAACGCAAAATTAAAAAGTGCGAAACAAATGCAAGTAACGTGCGTGACAGCGCAAGTTAAGAAAAGGTGCATAACAATGCAAGTAACGTGTACATGATAATGCTCGTGAGACATGCACAGCAAGGCAAATGCAAGAAATGTATGCTCCATGCAACATTAGGATGCGCATTTCATGCTAGGGGAGAAGTGCACATTCTATGCAAGCAAGGTTAAAACATTGCTCCATGCAATGTATATACTCTATGCTAAAGGATCAATGACGTACATCCAATGTAACGTGTATATTCTATGCGACAACAAGAATACGTATAGTACAAGATGCATTTATGCAATATGTGTGATGACATGATACATGTTACAAGCAATGTAGATCATGATGTCTAGGGAATGCAATAAGCAAACAAAGCGGCGCTTTAGAAAGCGCCTCATGGGGTGAGTGACGATGAACCGCTCTACTTTGATGGGGATCTCCCTTTGTGTTCTTCGAAACACTTACCTTCACTCACAGTTCAAAGGTTTTGAAATGCTGACAAGGGACAACCTCTGCATGTAAAAGCCACGGATGCCGCTTTTCTTCCTGACCATATTCACAACTTTCCCTATTCTCCAACGGGGTGGCAGACTAGGTTGGTTCAGTATTTAGAATCGAGGCGCGTACATGCTATCTCAACCTATGGGGCTTCCATACAGATTCATGCCAGGGATATACCCCTGGGTATTTAAACCAGACTTTAGTCTCGAAAATCCTGAACCTTTGCGTTCTAGGCAACAGCCATTCAAACTCTAGTTTCCACCGTCGCAATTGATCTCCTAGGAACTTATTGCAAACATAGCCAAGATGCCCCTGGCAGGGAATGATACTCAGGGAGAGCACTTTTGATATCCCATTCTAGCTTGAAGCAGGCTTGAGCTTGGAGTAGAGGCACACTCATACTTCGGAGCACTGACAAGGCCTGAAGAGGTACATCCGAAGTACAATCATGGAATTTGCAGAAGTTGAAACAACTCAAATGCTCCAAATTTTCCCCTTTTTCTTTTGCTTTGTAGTCTGGAACCTAATAGCTTCAGATAGGTCTAGTTTTACTGTTTCACATGACCTGGGTTGAACCCTGCGTTTTTTATTGAAAGAACTAATCCTGTTTTGCACTTGTGTGAGAACGCACAGCACTCCTGAGCACGAAACAATTTTTTTTTTTTGAAAATGAGAAATGAATTCTTAATCGGGTATTGAGCCTACAAATGACCACAGTCAAAACGACTCAACAACGGAAAACAAAACGTAAAGACCTAAACACATCTATTGACGCACGAAACGACTCAAAACAAGAATCGAGACAGACAAAACACAAGACTCAAATGTGCACAGGGAGCCTGTTTCTCCGGGTATGTTTTCCCACCCTTCCTTATTTGTGATTCTCACATCACTCGTCTTTCAGGCTCTGTTTGTGACAAGGCCGAAAGACTTAGACAAACAGGCAAGATAATAAAGAGATGCGCCCGCAGGCAGGGGCAAGATGCAAATGACATGCACAATGCCGAACATAGCTTAATGATCATGCAAAGAGTGCTGTGATGAAGCAATTATGCAAAATAAATGCAACATTTTAAGCGAATGCTGTGCGAAGAAATGCTTAACAGCAAACTCGTTACACAAGCAAGTAAACACGATCCAAACTACATCTCATGCAAAAATGATTTAAGAAAATCATGCAATCTTAGCGAACATGTGCGATAGATGCACAAAGCGAGCGTGTATAGATACACAAAGTGAGCATGTGTGATGGATACAACAAAGGAACGTGTTGATAGATGATACAAAGTTGAGCATGTGTGATGGATAACAAAAGCGAACGTAGTGATAGATACACAAAATTAGCATAGTGTGATAGATACATAGAGTGAACGTAGTGTGATAGCGATACACAAGTAAACTTGTGATAGATACACAAAATACAGCATGTGTGATAGATACACAAAGTGAGAAATAGTGTGATAGATACAAAGCGAGCGCGTGATAGTACACTATATGAAAGCAAAGTGTGATAGATACAGTAGAGTGAGCGTGTTGATAGATACACAAATGAGCATGTGATAGATACACAAAGTTGAGAAGTGTTATGATAAAATGCAACATGAACATGCAAACATGCAAGGCATGTGAAAGTGGACAAGTATGCAACAACATAGGAAATGAGACAAGTATGTGACAACATGGTAAGATGGACTTACACTAAAGATGGATAGGCCTCAGCCATGCCAAATCAGTGGCCATTATGTGATGAATGAATGACACAAAATGCAAGATAGGCATGCATGCCAATGGGCCAAGAATTAAGGCATAAAGATGCAACTCTTAAGCACACTTAAGAAGTGAAAAGCATGCAGCTATGACAATGCTACATCTCTGAAATGATGTTAGGAATGATGCTAAATCACACACATAACACAAGCAGGCATGCATGAAGCTCAAAAGCTAAGAACTAGCAAAGGGACTTAAGCCATGGCCACGCAAAGCAGCCTAAAGGGCTAAGGGAACCTAAAACAGTCCCAAGGCAGGTCCAAAACAAGACTAGAGACAAGTTGAAGCTAGCCAAACAAGCTAGAACACAAGGCCAAAAACATGGAGCATGCAAGGCTACAAAAGAGGCAATGCACTGCACCTATTGAAACCAAACATGGCATGAATTGGCAGCATAAAACAGAGTTACATCATGGTATAAACAAGCCCAAAAAAGCACTGATATGATGAGCCAAAGGCTTAGGCTTAGTGCATGCACAAAAGTTCACTCTTGAGGCATAAAGAGCAAGCCTCAGAGGCATTAAAAGCAGCCAAATACAAGTGTAGACTATATTTCATGGACTGAAATAAAATTAGAATGATGGCAAAGCATGCAAACATCAATGTATGGCATGGTAGGGGCCTCAAAACCCAAGACTAGCCTAAGCATTTACACTATAGCTATACAAAACACAAGTGATATGGCCATGGCAGCCCAAAACAATCCTAGACACCCCAAAATAAGAACAAAATCATGCTGGAGCAAAGCCAAAATATGCTAGAATGATGAGTCAAAACATCATGCACATGAAGCTAGTAAGCAAGATTTGTTCTACAAGTTATGGAGCATGCAAAGGATGACCAAACCGGCAAGGGATAAAGTCATGACATGCCAAATGATGACAAATACATGCTGAAATGGACTCAACATAAGCTAGGATGACATGCAAAGCAAGAAGCATATAAAGCTAGTTTTATGAGATTTACACCACAAGTGTATTGTACATACATGGAGTGACAAAATCAACCCAAAATAGATCTAAGGCATGGTAAACATCACCAAAAACCTATTGAAATGGACTAACACAAGCTAAGCAAACATACTACTTTTATGAGCTACAAATGGGATTACACTACAACATACAAGATGCATGTAAAAAGTGACCAACCAGCCATGGATAGAGCCAATGCAGGTCTAAAAGTCACAAAAAAAAGGCCTGAAACCAAGCTAAGCCTCAAAAGTATAGAGAGGCATGCTCCTTTGATAGGCCAAAAATGCAAGCAAACAAAAACCAAAAGCGAGGGGGTCACCCCCTCTGATTTGAGGCCTCAAAACCACATGCCTACCACTAAAAATTCACTGGATTTCAGTGGTTAGAAAGCCAAACCAAGGCTAGCTCAGAGGCCTTAAGGCATGGCTCAAAACAAGGCCAAACAAGGCCAACAAGAGGGTTGAAGACCCTTAACAGCCAAAAGACCTTAAACAAACTTCAAAAGCACTTAAATAAGGCCTAAAACAATATGCAAGGATGGCCAAAATGAGGTACAAAAAAGTGCTAAAAAGGGGAGGAAACTCACCCTTGAAGATCAACTTCGAAACCAGCAACTTCAAGGGGTAAAACCTCACTTTCAGAGCTCAAGAAGTCCTCCCAAGAACCTTAACCCAAGGATGGTGGTGTATCTCTATGTGTTGTAGTGTAAAAGTGCAAGGAAAATGGACTTCAAGGCACAAATGAACAACAATATATATATAGAGAGAGATATATTTCTTCTCAAAATGCTGAACCTCTGCTAAGGAGAGAGGCTCTCTCCTTATATAGAAGAAAAGCAATGCAAAGCTTCTTCAAGAAGCTTGGCAAGAGCTTCATCCCTCCATACACGTGTATGGAGGGTAGATAAAAGGATTCCAGCTCGCTCAAAAGATCTGGAGTGAAACCTGCTGAGACAGGGGTGCTGCCGGCCATGGCTCATTGATGGCCGGCAGGCTCAATCAATGGCCGGCAACAACAAAGTGGGGCCGGCAGGTCCAAAAGGTGGCCGACAGTGCACCAAGAAGCACATTCTGAAAGGACCAAGTCATGGTCAAAGAATGGGGCAGAAAGGATACAAGGTTTGGAAAGCTCAAACCTATGACGTTCCGCCGCGAAAGTCGAATACCCGACGAGCAATTGAACTTGTGGCTGGATGTACCTGCAAGCACAACCGAGTCTTGAGAACGGTCAAAAATGGGGTGTCTACAGTTGCTCCTCTTTGACAGAACTCGAAAGTCAAGAAGTGACGGGAGTGAATGTCAAAGCCCAGAGACGACCCATTTTTGACAAGGCTGAAGACTTAGACAAACAGGCAAGATAATAAAGAGATGCGCCCGCAGGCAGGGGCAAGATGCAAATGACATGCACAATGCCGAACATAGCTTATGATCATGCAAAGAGTGCTGTGATGAAGCAATTATGCAAAATAAATGCAACATTTTAAGCGAATGCTGTGCGAAGAAATGCTACAGCAAACTCGTACACAAGCAAGTAAACACGATCCAAACTACATCTCATGCAAAAATGATTTAAGAAAATCATGCAATCTTAGCGAACATGTGCGATAGATGCACAAAGCGAGCGTGTATAGATACACAAAGTGAGCATGTGTGATGGATACACAAAGTGAACGTAGTGATAGATACACAAAATTAGCATAGTGTGATAGATACATAGAGTGAACGTAGTGTGATAGATACACAAAGTAAACTTGTGATAGATACACAAAATACAAGCATGTGTGATAGATACACAAAGTGAGAATAGTGTGATAGATACAAAGCGAGCGCGTGATAGATACACTATATTGATCCAAACTACATCTCATGCAAAAATGATTTAAGAAAATCATGCAATCTTAGCGAACATGTGCGATAGATGCACAAAGCGAACGTGTATAGATACACAAAGTGAGCATGTGTGATGGATACACAAAGCGAACGTGTGATAGATATACAAAGTGAGCATGTGTGATGGATACACAAAGCGAACGTAGTGATAGATACACAAAATTAGCATAGTGTGATAGATACATAGAGTGAACGTAGTGTGATAGATACACAAAGTAAACTTGTGATAGATACACAAAATACAAGCATGTGTGATAGATACACAAAGTGAGAATAGTGTGATAGATACAAAGCGAGCGCGTGATAGATACACTATATGAAGCAAAGTGTGATAGATACAGTAGGTGAGCGTGTGATAGATACACAAAATGAGCATGTGATAGATACACAAAGTGAAGAGAGTGTGATGGATACACAAAGTGAGTGTGTGATAGATACACAAAGTGAGAGTGTGATAGACACACAAAGGGTGAACACAAAGTGTGATAGATGCACTTAGTGAACAAAGTGTGACGGATACACAAAAGGTGAACATAAAGTGTGATAGATGCACTAAGTGAACAAGTATGATAGATACACTAAAGGTGAACAAAGTGTGATGGATACACAAAAGGTGAACACAAAGTGTGATAGATGCACTTAGTGAACAAAATGTGATGGATACACAAAAGGTGAACACAAACTGTGATAGATGCACTAAGTGAACAAGTATGATGGATACAATAAAGGTGAACATGAAGTGTGATAGATGCCCTAAGTGAACAGAGTATGATAGATACACAAAATGAGAATGTGTGTGATAGATACACAAAATGAGAATGTGTGTGATAGATACAGAAAATGAGAATGTGTGTGATAGATACACAAAAGTGAATACGTGCGTGATAGATACAGAAAATGAATGAAGTGTGATTGATACACTAAGTGAAGAGAGTGTGATTGATACACTAAGTAAGTGAAGTCTGATTGATACACTAAGTGAATGATCTTAAACGGAACTTCTTTGAATGAACTGTACATACAATATCGTGGATGAATGAGAAAGAAACTTGACAGATACAATATAGTAGAAATGCATGTAGGTAGAATGTGCATAACAATGCAAGTGAAACGTGTGTGACAACGCGAATAAAGTAGCACATAACAATGCAAGTAACATGCGTGACATCGCAAGATAGATGTGCATAACAATGCTAGTAAAACATGCGTACAACACAAGTAGATGAAGTGCGTAACAGGGCAAGTAAAACATGCGTGACAGCGCAAGTAGATGAAGTGCGTAACAACGCAAGTAAAGCATGCATAACAACGCAAGTTAAAGAAGTGCGTAACAGTGCAAGTAAAACATGCGTAACAGCGCAAGTTAAAGACAGTGCGTAACAGCGCAAGTAAAACATGCGTAACAACGAAAGTTAAAGAAGTGCATAACAGCGCAAGTTAAACATGCGTAACAGCACAAGTAAAACATGCGTAACAACGCAAATTAAAGAAGTGCGAAACAATGCAAGTAACGTGCGTGACAGCGCAAGTTAAAGAAAAGGTGCATAACAATGCAAGTAACGTGTACATGATAATGCTCGTGAGACATGCACAGCAAGGCAAATGCAAGAAATGTATGCTCCATGCAACATTAGGATGCGCATTTCATGCTAGGGTGAGAAGTGCACATTCTATGCAAGCAAGGTTAAAACATGCTCCATGCAATGTATATACTCTATGCTAAAGGATCAATGACGTACATCCAATGTAACGTGTATATTCTATGCGACAACAAGAATACGTATAGTACAAGATGCATTTATGCAATATGTGTGATGACATGATACATGTTACAAGCAATGTAGATCATGATGTCTAGGGAATGCAATAAGCAAACAAAGCGGCGCTTTAGAAAGCGCCTCATGGGGTGAGTGACGATGAACCGCTCTACTCTGACGGGGAGATTTCCCCTTGTGTTCTTCGAACACTTACCTTCAACTCACAGTTCAAAGGTTTTGAAATGCTGACAAGGGACAACCTCTGCATGTAAAAGCCACGGATGCCGCTTTTCTTCCTGACCATATTCACAACTTTCCCTATTCTCCAACGGGGTGGCAGACTAGGTTGGTTCAGTATTTAGAATCGAGGCGCGTACATGCTATCTCAACCTATGGGGCTTCCATACAGATTTCATGCCAGGGATATACCCCTGGGTATTTAAACCAGACTTTAGTCTCGAAAATCCTGAACCTTTGCGTTCTAGGCAACAGCCATTCAAACTCTAGTTTCCACCGTCGCAATTGATCTCCTAGGAACTTATTGCAAACATAGCCAAGATGCCCCTGGCAGGGAATGATACTCAGGGAGAGCACTTTTGATCGCCATTCTAGCTTGAAGCAGGCTTGAGCTTGGAGTAGAGGCACACTCATACTTCGGAGCACTGACAAGGCCTGAAGAGGTACATCCGAAGTACAATCATGGAATTTGCAGAAGTTGAAACAAACTCAAATGCTCCAAATTTTCCCCTTTTTCTTTTGCTTTGTAGTCTGGAACCTATATAGCTTCAGATAGGTCCTAGTTTTACTGTTCTCACATGACCTGGGTTGAACCCTGCGTTTTTATGAAAGAACTAATCCTGTTTTGCACATATGTGGAGAACGGCACAGCACTCTGAGCACGAAACAATTTTTTTTTTGAAATTGAGAAATGAATTCTTAATCGGGTATTGAGCCTACAAATGACCACAGTCAAAACGACTCAACAACGGAAAACAAAACGTAAATGACCTAAACACATCTATTGACGCACGAAACGACTCAAAACAAGAATCGAGACAGACAAAACACAAGACTCAAATGTGCACAGGGAGCCTGTTTCTCCGGGTATGTTTCCCACCCTTCCTTATTTGTGATTCTCACATCACTCGTCCTTCAGGCTCTGTTTTTCTGAAAAAAAGCCATTTTCCTCACTTTTTCTCTCAGCGCATATCTCTCTATTCTTCAATCTCTCTTCTTTTTTATCCCTCCCCTGGGTGGTTGATGGATAAATAGGAAGTTGCGGGCTCTTGCCTGCTAGATTCCTCTTCTTTTGCTCACAACAGTGAACTTTTCCACAAAGGGGTTGCGCTACAACTAGGTGTATAGCCAATCTGCAGCTGACATTCTGGGGAGTTTGGATTTGATCAAATCTGTCCAGATAAGGGAGTGGAATATCTTGATCCCTTCCAAATTCGTGCTTCGCACTTGGCTTGATACCCCGTTGCTCGGAGGATGAGGTAGCTTTCGGCATTTTGTTGTAAACTTCAGTTGTGCCCCTTTCTGGCGAACAAGGTGCCCTTTCTGGCAAGTTAGCCGACGATGGGGAAAAGACAGAACACCTGACTCAACTGTGCAGTTCATCATTTTGACCATTTTTTTGTTTTTGCTTCTGCTAAAACAATTTTAACCAAAATGAGAGTTAGACTAACGTGCGTGTTCAACCTTCTGATTCAAAATCATGCAAGTCAAGCTGTGAGCACTAAAAATTTTCCTTTTTTGGGTCCAAGAAATGGTCTTGTTTTTGGAAAAATTGGAATAATTTTCGAGAAAATTAGTCAACCTCAGTAAAAATTTTCAAAAACCGTTTTTACAAACGGCCACTACTCAATGAGCACGGAACCTACTCTTGAGATGCACATCCTCAGATCCGAAACAATGAAAAATTGCCCCTTGTCTAAAGGAC
The DNA here is from genome assembly GCF_004153795.1 of Camellia sinensis. Classification (NCBI taxonomy): domain Eukaryota; kingdom Viridiplantae; phylum Streptophyta; class Magnoliopsida; order Ericales; family Theaceae; genus Camellia; species Camellia sinensis. The sequence continues at coordinate 1,030,518 of NW_021026854.1, forward strand.
ACTGCATGGCAACTGAAAGTTGCCCCTTGTTTGAATGGCACCACAGTGCACTGTAATCGGTCCTCAAGGTGATGATCGTAACCGTACTCTCGGATATAGAGAAGACAAAGATGACCAAAACCATTGCATGGACACAGTCGATTTGGAAGTGTTTGCGGCTGGACTTCGGAATGAAGTTGCCTACGTATCCCAAACATGGGAATCAAGCCTTATGTAGTTCGGGTTAAGGGACACTCGGGTATTAACCTCTCATTTTGTGCTCTAACTTTTGCCAAGGCCGTCCTTTCTGGGTTTTCAACCTTGCGAGCTATGTTTTTCTTTTCTTTTCAATTCTTTTCTTCTTTTCTTTTTTTCATTCTTTGCATTTTTCTTTTTCTTTTCTTTTTGCTTGCTCTAACTTTTGCCTGGGTTGCCCTTCTGGGTTTTCGGCCCAGTGAGCCTCTCAAGGGTAAAAGTGTAGCTTTGTCCATATCAAATGGTTTTAGGATCTTGAGGCCATCTGAATCCAGGAGAGTGGCCGTTGTTCGCTGACGATGTAGGAGTCCATCCAATGGGGGGCTGAATTTGCCCCTAGTGTTGTGGATAGGAACTCAGTTGTCCTTCAGCAATAAATTCTTCTTTTCCTCCCTTCTGGGATTTGGCATTCTTGCCGATCTTCGTTAACTTGAGAAACATCCTAATTTTTTTGCTGTTCGAGCACATTTGAGATTTTTTTGCCCCTAGTTCAGGGGCTACTTCTGATCTAGCTCTGCAAGCTTTCTTTGATCGCATCTGATCTCCTAGATCTGACTTTTCTTGCCCCTAGTTCATGGGCTGCTTCAAATCTGGTCACACAGGCTTCCCTTAATGTTGACCATTGAACATTCGAAACTAAGGTTCAAGGTTTGAAAGCAAAGGGATTGAGTCTCGAGGCTGAGAGCGATCCTAAGCTGCATAATCTCAAGAGAAATTCCACACAGGTCTTTCTAGGACGGTGCAAAATATTTTTGAAATCTTTTAAGAAAGCGACTAGTCGCTCGCGCTAAAGACAATGCAGAACCAATCTGGACCAAGCCAGGATCCTTCTTAGTACTCACACTAACAAGCATGATTTCATTCATTAAGGGCTTAGCATGCCTCTCTTTCTCTCAACTGATCAAATTTTTGCAAATCCTGAGGAATTCCTTCATCTTCGTTTTTATCACAATGTTCAAAATGTTTTGAAAAACTTAGGTCAATGCAATGATTTAAAGGTGCAGAAGAGCAGGTGAGATGCTCCGCCATTTCATTCGAGACTTATTGGCACAACAGGCTCGAAGTAGTAATAAATACAAAAACATGACAGCCACAGCTGTTTCATTCAGATTCCCTGGTTGCAACTGGCTCCACAGCAGAGACAGACCCAAAAGAAAGCAAAAGACAATCACAAAATAGAATAATGATGTCCGAGGTGACACCCTCGGAATCACCCGACTTCTGTACAACAGAACTGACTCGATACAACAAGACAGACCTTAATAAAAAAGACTGACTCAAAACAATGAGACAGACTCGAAACAAAACAAGTTAGAAAGTACAAAAATTAGCATTTGCAAATGCTTAAAATAGTGTGTGCCAAACGCCACATCTGAAATAAACCGAGCGCCGCCCGCAGGTGGACCTACCCCTGATCACATACTTGTATTATCCTCGAAGTCCACCAACTCAGTGATGACAGACTTTGCTGAGCTAGGTGGGAGGATGACCTCATTGTCAATCAAATCTTGCACTTTGTGGCGAAGACGAAAGCAATTGTCGGTGGTGTGACCGGTCTGTTGATGGTACGCACAGTACTGGGTAGCGTCATGACCAGCTGGAAGACGACTAGGGAGAGGCCGAGGCTTGAGGGGTTTGAGATGTCCCTTTTCAGCAAGGATCTGAAGCGCCTTGGACAAAGGCATATATAGAGGGCATGGAATACCCTGCGACCTCGAGGTAGATACTTTGAGGCTTGCGGACTTTTGCTGGACGCGCTAGCAAAGGGATCGGCAGGTGCTGCCTTGGCTTTTTGATCTTTTCCAGGTGCAAGGTTAGGATTGGAAGGAACGGTTCTGGTACGACTGTTCCTATCCCGATTTTCCCCTTGGCTTGAGCTGCCCTCGGTCTGAGTAAGGAAAGTGCCATCCACAGTCTTAGCCACAATTGCCAGTACTTGCTGCTTATTCAACCCTCCGACTTTCAGAGCCTCAACAGCCTGCTGGAATTGTTCATAGGGATCAGTGTCCACCTTCACCTTGTTCTTTCCACTAGCCTCGGCTTGGTAGATGGTTTGGGTTGCTACTTCAGTGCGAAGCCCCGTTGTCGCCGACATGTCATTGCCGAAGCTTGAGACAACTTCAGGTTGGCTGAGCTCAATTACAATTCGCCCCAATAGTGGGGGCTCCTGTGGCATGAAGTTCTCGGCATACGATGTGGTTGGTGGCGGAGCCAAAATTCCGTAGGCGAGATCAGCCACAGATCTTTGAAGGTCGCCAATCATTCCCATCAGCTCAAAGGTGGTAGGCTCACGGGTTTGAAATAACTAGGGTTCCTAGATCGGATGTGCGGTAGGCAACCTGGGCGGGTGTGGTACCTCAATATCGGTCTCACCCTGCAAGATGATTCCTTGGTTTAGTGCGGTTGCCATAACTATAATTTCCTCTGAATTCTGGGTCGTCATAAGTCTACTGAACTGGACATAGGTGGTGTAACTGGTGACTAACAGATTTGACGAACCGGTAAGCCTTTTCTTGTCTTGCCTTAGCAAAGGAGAACACTAGTTGCTCTGAACCGAGTCTCTGAACTGAAAGAGAAAACATGCAGCATCTCAGCCCAATCAATACAGACATGGACATAGCTGAAAAACTGTATTCGACCACTGATCACTGTTCCCCAAATTACTGCTTCAAAACTGAATCTGATACCCGCAGATATAACTGATTCTCAAAATACTGATATTGATGCCCGCAGGCCTGATAGCCAGAAAACTGATACGTGCATTCCTGTAGAGGTACACTCTAAAAGCACATAACAAGCAAATGAGAGCGAAAACACCCCTATGTTGGGGTAGGGTTTTCCTGTCCTATTTTGTCAGGAGCTAGGGTTTCACTACGCACATAGCGGTTTCAAACAACCTATAATCGGGTAGCAACCTGTCCTAGTTTGGAATAGTCACTATGGATTCTGAATATGCACTAGGTTGAATGGTCAAAGAGGGTGCCTCGGTAAAAATCGAGGTTTGTGTTCCCGTCGTGGCAGAGCCCGCAACCGGTCAGCCTTATGGCATGCTTCTCGAAGCGAGCCTCCAGCAAACCGTTCAGGAATAGCATACGGCAAACACGGTGTCCTAGGCACACCAATGCAAATGCAATGCAAAGAGACACATAGGTGTAATCAAAACAAGATATCATGAGTTCGAGTCAAGTTCTCTAACTCCCCAGCGGAGTCGCCAGAAACTGTAGACCCGCTCCGAGGGCCTCATGCTACAGTTCGGACTCAAATTGTCACGGTTCTTAATCTGATCTCACAATGTGCGATGTGAGATTGATAAATCACCAAAGAGTCCAAATCCGGCAAATCGTTTTGGAAAACTTGTTTTTGAGAAAGAAGTGTCAAACATAGACTGCTTTGCCAGATATAGAGTCGCCACCTAAATATTTTATTTTGGGGGAATTTAGGAAACCTTGACTCGTTGCCTAAGGCCATGCGTCCGTCATCACCAAAGTTGCCTCGGCTAAGGAACTTGGGTACGATTGGGGAAGGTCATCTATGAGCACCCCCGCTCGCCCGATCAAAGATCAGCCACTACTAAACATGATATCTTGTTTTTGAAAACACATGCGTTCTTATTCTGGTTAATTAGCTAGAATTACTATGTGATGCGCACAGCAAAACAAGTACCGACTAGATCGCATAATTTGGAACAAAGCATTGCATATCCGTTTGTTTGGAAAATGGTTTGAAGTTTGCTACTCGTAAGTAGGCTAAAATGCGGATTTGATGAATTGTTCCAATTCAAGTAATCCAACCTTTACCCACCGGCGTTCAGGCAGTTAAACACTTAAGCAGATAGCCTCATGGCAAGCATGCTATCATGGTAATCAATGACACATATGTAGGATGCTAAAGCATAAAAGCTTACCTAGTACTCCGAGCCAAAACAAGAGCTAGTTAGTAATCAATGCATGATCCTAGTTCATGTTAAGATGGCTAATGCAACACATGCAAAATGCAACTAGAAATAGGCTCGGCTATTCTAAAAAAATGGCATATGAGATACGACAATGGATACATGTATTCAAATTGGAATTGAAGTACCATGCAGCTAGTATGATGCGCCGAGCCCTGTGCATGCAACATAGATGAATGAATGCAAACATGCAAAGCATAAGGATGCTAGACAGATGAATGGATGCAAACATGCAGAGCATAAGTATGCTAATTGAAACATGACCTAAAACTAACCAGCAAAAGCAGGCAAGTAAAAGGGAGAAAGAAATGGAGGTTGGAAGACATGCACACACGCACGTACACTTATTACAGAATTGGCCCTCTCGACGGAGGGTCTGAATAAATAGTACACGCCGACTAATTAACTAACTAACAAGCTAATTAATTATTACACAACCAAATTGAATAACTAGCTACAACTAATTATTACAAAACTTAATTAATTAACAAATTAATTAACTACAAAATGAAAAGCAACAAACAAAGCTGCTCCAGCTCTGTTCACAGAAGCAAAAGGGTATGCATGCTCGCATTTGGTTTCTCGCCTCGAAACGCCTTCCCATTGCTCTGTTGAGGCTTTGTTTGCAGGGTGTCTTCCAGTGTTTGTTGCTGAAACTTACCAAAACACTGCTGGAGAGTTCACAGTGGCCTGCCGGCCATGGGGAGCCATTGCCGACCAAAATGAAGGGGTGCCGGCCAACAACAAGGCACTGTCGGCCATCTGCAAGGCACTGCCAGCCACTGATGTGCTGGGACACCAAGTTGCAGTAGAGCACAAAACAGAGAAAAGGGAGGGTCTCCCAAGGGTATGTACGCACTATGCCACCCCATATCACCTCAAAACATCAAGGGAGAGGCATAGTCGGATCCACGACCATCAATCACACATTCTGATGCATGATGGCCAAAGATCCAACTTGTGCAAATCAATGTGAAAATGAATGCACAAATAAACAGCACTGTCGGCCATCTGCAAGGCACTGCCAGCCACTAATGTGCTGGGACACCAAGTTGCAGTAGAGCACAAAACAGAGAAAATGGAGGGTCTCCCAAGGGTATGTACGCACTATGCCACCCCATATCACCTCAAAACATCAAGGGAGAGGCATAGTCGGATCCACGACCATCAATCACACATTCTGATGCATGATGGCCAAAGATCCAACTTGTGCAAATCAATGTGAAAATGAATGCACAAATAAACACATAAATGCCTAAAACTCTATCATGAATCATCAAGAGCGTCGGCGACCAAGAATTGAGACACGTTTCATCACTTGAAGTATGAAATGCCCCTCGTTTCTTGTGCTCGGATTAATACTTAATCCAAACAATAATGCAACAAAAACATAGCAAACATGCAATATGACTTAAGTATGCAAACATGCAATGCAATAACTCTAGCATGCAACAAGCTTATAAGCATGATGTGAGGTAACAACCTTGAACAGCATGATAAAATGCAACATGAACATGCAAACATGCAAGGCACGTGAAGGTTGACAAGTATGCAACAACATAGGAAATGAGACAAGTATGTGACAACATGGTAAGATGGACTTATACTAAAGATGGATAGGCCTCAGCCATGCTGTAGACATCCCCGAACGTCCCGGGGGAGATCCCCATTCTGTTCATTTTGGGCTCACTACAGTTCAGACTCAAATTGTCACGGTTTTTAATCTGAACCAAAGAGTCCAAATCCGGCAAATCGTTTTGAGAAAAGAAACAGATTTTTAGAAAAGAAGTGCCAAACATGGACTGCTTTGCCAGATACAGAGTCGCCACCTAAATATTTTATTTTGGAAAATTTAGGAAAACCTGACTCGGTGCCAAAGGCCACGTGTCTGTCATCACCAAAGTTGCCTCGACTCAGGAACTTGGGTACGATTGGGGAAGGTCAGCTATGAGCACCTCCTCTCGCCCGATCAAAGATTGGCCTCTACTAACCGTGATATCTTGTTTTGAAAGCATTATGTGTTCTTATTCCGGTTATTAGCCTAGAATTACTATGTTATGCGCACAGCAAACAAGTATAGACCAAATCGCCTAAATTGGAACAAAACATTGCATGTTTGTTTTGAAAATGGTTTGCTACTCGCAAGTAGGCTAAAATGCAGGTTTTGCCACCCTCAAATGGGCTTTAGAAAAAGATGGTTTTGCCACTATCTATGGGCTTAAACTCACAGTTTTAATGCATTATTCCAATTTAGGTAATTCAACCTCCATCCACAGGCATTCAAGCAGTTATATCACATAAGCAAATAGCCTCATGGTAAGCATGCTGTCATGGCAACACTCACACGTATGCAAGGATGCTAAAGCATAAGAACTTACCGAGTACTCTGAGCCAAAACAGAAACTAGTTAGTAATCATATGTATGATCCTAGTTCATGTTAAGATGGCTAATGCAACACATGCAAAATGCAACTAAGATAGGCTCGGCTAATCTATAATGACATGTGAAATGCTACAACTAACACGTATTTAATTTGGAATTGAAATACAAATGCAGTTAGAATGATGCGCTGAGCCTGATGCATGCAAAACGAATGAATGGAGGCAAACATGCTATCATACTGTATGCTAATTGAAAACATGCCCTAGACTAACCATCGAAAGCTAGTAAATAAAAGGGAAGAAAGACGTGGGGTTGGGAGTGTAGACCGCCCCGCGAGGGGGACCTCGCTACTAAAGTTCGGACTCGCGATTTTGTGTCGCGGTTCTTAATCTGAACCAAAGAGTCCAAATCTGGCAAATCATTTTGAGAAACAGATTTTTGAAAAAGTAGTGCCAAACATGGACTGCTTTGCAGATACAGAGTCGCCACCTAAATATTTTTAAAATGGGGAAATTTAGGAAACCCTGACTCGGTGCCGAAGGCCACATGTCCGTCATCACCGGAGTTGTCTCGGCTCGGGAGCTTGGGTACGATCGGGGAAGGTCAGCTATGAGCACCCCTTTCGCCCGGTCCGAAGACCGGCCTCTACTAACCATGATATCCGTTTTTGAAACTTTATGTATTCTTAAACCAATTATTAGCCTAGAATTACTAATGTTATGCACGCAGCAAACAAGTATAGACTAGATTGCCTAATTTGGAAAAATAAACATTGCATATCCGTTGTTTGAAAATACTTTGGAATTTGCTACTCGCAAAGTAGGCTAAAACACGGATTTCAATGAGTTTTTCCAACTCAAACAATCCAACCTTCACCACAGGCATTCAAAACATTTTATCACATAAGCATCTAGCCACATGGCAAGCATACTGTCATGTTAACATTCACACGCATGTGAGATGCTAAAGCATAAATACTTACATCGTACTCCGTGCCAAAACAGTAAACTAGTCAGCAAACATGCGTGTCCTAGTTCATGTTAAGTTGCCTAATGCAACACATAAGGATGCAATTAGATAGGCTCGGCTAACCTAAGCATGGCATATGAAATGCGATCAACTATCACATATTCAATTTTTGAATTGAAGTACAGATGTAGTTAGCGTGATGTACCGAGCCTAATGCATGCAATAGAAATGCATGAATGCACACATGCATAGCATAAGGTATGCTAAATTAAACGATGCCTAATCTACCATCATAAGCAGGTAAATAAAAGGGAAGAAAGACGTGAGGTTGGAAGACATACACACACTCACGCACACTTATTACAGATTCGCCCTCACTCGGAGGGACCAAATAAATATTACAAATTAATTAATTTAATTAACAAATTAAATTAAACTAAAGAAAAACAGTAAACCGCCTCGGGGCGAGGGCCAGATGCAACACATGTCGGGACTGGCTCGGAATTGCACTACCATGCATAGTTTGCCTCTGTTTTCCCTACTTTGCTCCTCTGAAAACTGCCAAAGTCTCAGGGATGCCTCTCAAGGCACTGGGGGATATCATCGGCTGAGCAGAATTTCCACCGCAGTAGAATTTAGTCAACGCACAAAATAGATCCACCGGCCATCGATTTACTGCCGGTCGCACTAAATACTGCGGCCGGCAATAAATTCTTGCAGAACCTGCAACTCACAGCAGCAGAGGGCAAAATCTTGCATGGCAATGCAATTCAAGGCATATATGCACCAACCATGTCCCTTATCATGATAATGACTCAAAGGCATGTGCCTCGATTCTCGGACCACCAATCACGCATTTCCATGCATGATGGCCCAAAGAACCAAGTATGCAACTTTGATTTCAAATGCAATGCAAACCAATTCAAACCAAACAAGGCCCAATTCCTATCATCAAGTCAAAACAAGGCATGCATGCAAGATGCAATGCAACCTAAGCATACAAACTAAGGGTGCAATATGGCATGGTGACAACTTATGCAAGCATAACAAGCAAACATAGGGGCATGCAAATGGATGCAAAGATGGACTTATGCATGAATTAGGCAACTCTAAATAGGCCTAAAACAGTAGCCAAAATGCTATAATGAAGGACCAAATATACATGCACACATGCACCTAATTGAAGGCCAACACTTAAGCACAAATTGAACAACCCCAAACACATTTGAAAGGGAGAATCATGGGCTAATTAGCATGCAACATGAGCTCTAAAAAATGCATGTTAGGATGGTGCAAAACCAAGCACAAAATCAAGCAAACATGCAACAATAGTCCAAGTGTTCAAAGCAAACCAATGGGGCATTGGGCTACACTAAGCAAGACCAAACATGGCATAAACTTATTGACCAAAAACAGAGTTTTGGGACATTAATACAAGGCCTAAGGACCACTTAGATGGCATCCAAATGACTCAAAAAACAAAGGCATGCATAATGTCAAAACATGGAGCATTGCTATACAAGCTTCCAAAACAATTAAAGGGGCAATGCAAGCAATCAAACAAGCATGGAAATGGGACTGAAACAACTGTGGGGGGACCCTCAATCACGAAATCGATGCAGAAATGTCATGCTACAACATGCACATACTCAAGGCCAACAGCCCAATACAAGGAGCTATATCAACATGCCGAAAATCAACCCAAACATACCTAGGACACGGAGCCTAGAATACTGGCAAAACATGCACAAAATTTCACAAGACTAAGCTAAAAACTGCTCCAATAAGTCTAACCAACCTAAGACATGATTAAGGCATAACAAGCGGCATTACCAAGGCAACCTATGCTAAACATGCATGGAGTCAAACCAACTTGAACCTCATGTTAATATTATCGGATATATAAGCCATGAAAAAACAGCCAAACATGCTCCATAGCCACACCAAAACTAATGACTCTCTCAAGAGGTCTAAAATATTTGCCCCTATTTCAAGGACAACAAGGAGAGGGGGTGGCCTCTCACTTCTTGGGACTTCAAAGGCTCATCTTCACCCTGAATCCCTCAAGATTTCAGTGCGTGAAGAGACCCCAACACCAAAATCGCCGGAGCTAGCACAAAATGGCCTAAAATGAGGGCCTTGTCACAGGCCTAAGGGTGGTCAACCACCCACACACAACAAACACACTGCTTAATGAAACAATAAAGAGGGCTTTAAAAAACAGAACTTTTTTATGTTATATCACAAAAGCACATAAACGCTCCTTAAGATAGGTAGAAATCAATGCAAAATTTGGGGAAAAAGGTGTAAGTTTCTATACCCTTGATGATCCCTCACAAATGTGACCCAATGGCCTCACCTTAGCTTGGATCCAAACACACAAAAACTTCAAAACGAGTCACCTTAGAACCTCAGAAGCCAGGAAAGGATGAAAACACTAGGGTTTTGGTGGTGAAATAGTAATGAACTAAACATATTTTACAACACACAAGAGGGAAAAGAGAGAGAATAGGATGTGGTATCTAATCCTAACCCTAAAACCAGAAGCTTGGTCTGTATTTTTCTCTCCCCTCTAATGTCCAATAATTCCAAACCCCTTGCAACAAGAGAGAGAGCTCTCTTATATAGAAGCTTCTTGTCTTGTAAGCCTTACAAGACAAGCTTCATAAGAGGGAGATCCCCATCCAACACGTGTATGGAGGATTGCAAAAGAGACAGCTGTCTAAAAAATTTGCAAAAAGCAAGATGCAAACAGCAATCGCCGGCCAAAAAAAATGCCAATTTGGCCAAAAAGAGTGCCGACCGGCACAAAATCAGTGCTGACCGGCAACAAAAAAAGTGCCGGCCGGCAATAAAAATTGCCGGTGGCAGCAAACACCAGCCGATGGCCTCTAGCCACTGCCGGTGGTGGGTGGGGATGGTCTATACAAAGCCCCACCCCTGCCTCTCAAGGGGCAAGATGGCAAGTGTTTGGTGCAACCAGACACTAAACGGTCGAGTTCGGGATCTGGAGGCAAGGCGCGCGAGCCGAGCCTCCGGGAACTCAAACGAACACAAACATGGAAGATCACGTGTGTTCAAACGGTGGACGTCCCAAGTCCTTGAGGACGGTCAAAAATGGGGTGTCTACAGGGAGACATAACACCATTCAACGTACACTTATTACACATTGCCCTCACTCGGGGGGTTCGAATCAATATTACACAACCAAATGAATATCGCTATTAATTTATTACAAAGAATTCCCTAACTAATTAACAAATAAATGCAGAAGAAGGTGGCTGCAGCCCTGCCTCGGAATGTTGAAATGATGCATGCTTGACTCGTCTCGCCCAGAAACTCGCTACCATAGCACTGCTGCCTCTATTTTCACTGCATTGCTCCTCTGAAAATTCTGAAAGTCTCCAGACCCCTTTTGAATCATCCTCTGAGTGCTCTGGGATGTCACCGGCCAGAATTAAAGTTCACCGGCCATGGTAATGGGCTTATCGGCCAACTATTGTACCACCAGCCAGCCACTGATGGTCGGTCGGCACTGTAGGTGGCCGGCCGGCCATTGCTTCCTGCAGAATCCTGCAGTTGATAGCAGTAGAGGGCAAGCAGTGTATGGCATGAAATCTTCAAGCAAATGTGAGCATGGCCACACTCCCTATCATGCAATGGACTCAAGGGAGCATGGCCCTCGACCCTCAGGCCATCAACTACGCAATTCGATGCATGATGGCCTAAGAAGCCAAGTTAGCAACTTAATGTAGATGGATGCAACAAACAAATGAGTGCTAACACCCTATCATGTTGAGATCAAGGGTATTGGCGACCGAGGGTTGAGACGTGTTTCGTCACTTCGGGTACGAACACACCTCTCCCCTCATGCTTGGTTTGATGCCCCAAACTAAGCGATGCAATGCATGTATGCCATATACAATGCAAAGTGATGCAAATCATGCAAGGCTACACTAATGCAATATGAACATGTCAAGCATACAACAAGACTATATAATGCAACTTAGCTAAGTAACATGAAAACATGCAAACATGATGCAATATAAGCATGCAACCAATGCAATGCAACATGTCCAACATGCAAAGTATGCAAGGATGGACTTATACTGAAATGAGAAGGCCTCAGCCCACCCCAAAACAGTGGCCAAAAATGCCCAAAATGGAGGTGCCAACATGCAAAACAAATATGCAAACCAAAGGGCCTAAAGCCAAGGCGTGGAAGGCAATTTTCAAGAGCACCCAAAAAAGGGTAAGCATGGATTTCAAGACCTAAAAAATCAGAGATATGGAATGGTAGAATAAGCCCCAAAACCCACATAAATGGCATCCCAAATGACTCAAGCAAAGAGGCATACACCAAAGCCAAAACATGGAGCATAAGACTACATCTCTTTAAGGCATTGAAAGGAGAACAAATCCAAGTATGCAAGCATCAAACATGGACTGAAATGGCATGGCAAATGATTCCAAATCACCGAAAATAGACCAAATAAGGCATGCTTATGGCTTACACACTCAAGGCTCACAAGCCAAAACACATAGAAACTATACCAAACATGGCAAACATGGTCAAATCAGCACCCAAAAGTCCTTGATCATGGCAAAATAATGCTAAAACCTTCATGACGTTAAGCTAGAACATGCAAGCATCATGGCTTTAAATGCAAGGCACATTTCTAGGAAAAATGGGAGAATGCAAGGCAAGTACAATATGCATGTAAAGGGCCATAAATCCGACCAAAGACAGAGGCAACATATGACCAAATAATATCCAAGAACCTCTGAAATGGGGCCAAAAACAACCAAGCACATATGCTACCCTTATGGGCCAAAACATGGACAAATGAGACACAAAGGGGAGAGGGGTGTCCCTCCCCTGTGCAAGACTTCAAACCCCCTTCTTCACCACTGAAAATCCATTGGATTTCAGTGGTGAGAAGGCCAATACACCAAAGTTACCAAAGCTTAACAATGGAAGCACAAAAAGGGCCAAACAAGGCCTTAGAGGGGGAGGTTGACCCCCAACACCAAAACAACCTTAATCAAGTATCTTAAGCATGTAAATACAAGACTTTTTTTAGTTATACACAAAGTCTAAATCAGTAAGCAAGATAGGTTAAAGACTAGTGCAAGATTGGGAAATCTAAAGCAAAAGTGTTACCCTTGAAGAACACTTCAAGAACAGCAAGCTCAGCCTCTTCCTTATGATCAAAACCACCTCAAAACTTCAAGAACAAACCCTCAAGACCTCCCAAGTTGAAATATGGTGTGATGGTGTGTGTCTTAGTGCAAAACCAAGAACAAAACTCACCTTTAGGCCTTCAAACACACACAAAATGAAAAGAGAGAGAGAGAGAGATAGAGAGAGAAGGTGTATATCAGATATATGTATGTGTTAGGTCTGATTTTGCTCAACCAGAACAAAGGAGAGGGTTAGTCTCCTTATATAGACAATGGAAAAGGTTAAGCTTCCAAGGGAAGCTAACAAAGGGGTCAAGGCTTCCTAAAGAAGCCAAGGCAAAGGGGTCGAGGCTTCCTTAGGAAGCTGGGACAGGTATCCAAGCTTCTTGAGGAAGCTAAGACAAAGATCCAAGCTTCCTCAAGAAGCTAGACCAAAAAGGTGCAAAAGGGGCAAAACAGCTACACTCGTGCATGGGGAGGAGGGTCCGTGCATTCCAGCTGGCACAGCTAGCTTGCACCACGCCTGAAAAAGGCAAAAATGTGGCACCGGCCAGAAAAGGAGGCCATCGGCCAAACAGATGGTCGACCAACCACACTAAGTGCCGACCGGCCAATGGTATATTTCACCAATGGCCGGTAGCAAGAATACACGGCCGATGGCCTCAATCCAAGGCCGGTGGGTGTCAGGGGTAGCTAACAAGCTACTCTCTACCCTCAGGTACAAAACACACAAGTCCTTGGTGCAAAACCAAGCATAGAACAAGCAAGTTGAGAGATCCTGAGGCAAGGCGCGTAGTCGAGACCTCCGGGAACTCAAAACAAACACGAATATGGATGATCACCGAGTGTTCAAACGGTGACGTCCAAGTCTTGAGGATGGTAAAAAATGGGGTGTCTATAGTTGCCCCTCTTTGACAGAACTTGAAAGTTATAACAATGATGGGAGTGAGTGTCAAAGCTCAGAGATAACCCATTTTTGACAAGGCCGAAGACTTAGACAAACATACAAGCTACAGATAAGATATGCGCTTGAAGGTGGGGGCAAAATGCAACTGACAATGCAAGAAGCCGAACATAACTTATGATCATGCAAATAAAGTTGTAACGAAGCATAACATGCAACAATTTTAAGCAATCAACACAAAAACAATCGTCTTTTGCATCAACTTCGGCTGAAGATTGCGCACAATCATCTGAATCTGGTCTTTGTCTGTAGGCCTTAGGGTCATCATCAAAGCCTTGGCCCTCCATCTAGTCACGAATTCTGAGAAGCTCTCTTTAGGCTCTTGCCTTGTTGTCTCGAGATCACGGGTTGTAATCTCGATTTGTGTATTGTATGAGTATTGCGTAATGAAGGCCTCGGCCATCTCGTCCCAGTTTCTCTTGACATTATCTTCTAATTTGGCATACCAAATGGCCGCCACACCTGACAGGGTTCGGCCGAACAGAGACAGCTTCTGAAGTCTGCTGAGGCCCATTGGCCTTAAGATGTCTGAAAACAATCTCAGGTGCACCATGGGGTCCCTGGACCCATCAAATCGATCAATGTGAGGCATTTTAAATCTGTCAGGCAGCATCACAGCTGCGTCGGTATACCCATCTTCGATGTCAGGGATGGTCTTAACTCTCTGGGATCTTTTGAATAGCTTTTCGAGCTTGCTCAACTTCAATGCTGTGGGATCTGTCTCGAACTCAAAGGGAGAGTTCGGTAGGTTGGTGGGTGTTTTGGATAACTGGGGTTGGATTTAGGGTAGGATCGGGGGTGGAGGTGGCCCCGTGGGAATGTCCGTGTCATTTTGAACATTAGCTGTCTCCCTGGGGGTGGGAATTCCTGGCGGGGGAGGAACTTGTTGCGAAGCAGATGCTCCGGTTTGCTGCTGTAACCTTACAATTAACTCTGCTTGTTCATTCATAACCGTGGCCTGCTGCTTGGTGAACTTTGCCTGTCGGACAGCATCCTGCTGCATCATTTTCATACTCTCTTGGAGCTGGCGCACCATCTCCTCTAAATTGGCCATACTGTTTGCTGATCTGACTGAATTATCGGTGTATGTTCCCTTTCTGTGGGAGAAACAGAACCCTGATCCCTACTGTACTCGGGTGGGGTAGACAAAGCCCTCTATACTGACTGCTGAACTGATATCCTCTGCCTAACTGCCCTCCGTCTAGTAACGGGGGTAGAGAGTGGTACACTGGTTGTCCGTCTACCAGATCCTCAGATCGATGGAGCCGACGACCTCTAATCCAGAGTGCTTGGGGAATATCTACTGGGTCAGAAGCAATTGTGCTCGACTACCTAGTAAAAATATAAATAAAGCAAATAAATAAACGGGCAATTGGACAGCGTAACAATGTAAAATAAACACAACACGCAGTTGGGTGTCACAACAAATTGCCCACAAGCTGAATGTACTGTTCCTTAATCACTGATCACCATTTCCAAATTGCTGTCCCAAAGTCTAAATCTGATACCCATAGATGACTGATTCCCAAAAACACTGATGCCCGCAGGCCTAACACTCAAACTTGCGAACTGATATGTGTGTTCCCCTGCATAGATACACTCTAAAACACATAGCAGTAAAGAGAGCCAAAACACCCTATAGAGGGGTAGAGTTTCCCTGTCCTATTTTTCCAGGAGCTAGGGTTTCACTATGCACGCAGCGGTTTTCAAACAACCTAACATCGGGTAAGCAACCTGTCCTTAATTTGGAATGGTCACTATGGATTTCGATATGCACTAGGTCGAATGGTCAAAAAGGGTGCCCCAATAAAAACCAGGGTTTGTGTTCCATACTTGTCAAAGCCCACAACAATCACCTTATGGCATGCTTTGACAAAGTAAGCCTCCGGCAACCGTTCAGGAATGGCAGATGGAAACACGGTGTCCTAGGCGCACCAATGTACATGCAATGCAAAGAGACACATAAATGAAATCAAAACAAGATATCACGAGTTCGAGTCAAGCTCTCTAAATCCCCAGCAGAGTCGCCAGAAACTGTAGACGTCCCCGAACGCCCCAGGAGGGTGATTCCCGTTCTGTTCATTTAGGCTCACTACAGTTCGGACTCTCGAATCGTCACGGTTCTTAATCTAACAAAGAGTCCAAATCCGGCAAATCGTTTTGAGAAAAACAGATTTTTAGAAAAGAGGTGCCAAACATGGACTGTTTTGCCAGATACAGAGTCGCCACCTAAATATTTTTTATGGGGAATTTAGAAACCCTGACTCGGTGCCAAAGTGCACGTGTCCGTCATTACCAAAGTTGGCTCGCTCGGGAGCTTGGGTACAATGGAGAAGCGTCAGCTATGAGCACCCCCCTCGGCCCGCATCGAAGATCGCCTCTACTAACCGTGATATCCGTTTTTGAAAGCGTTACGTGTTCTCTTATTCGTTGTTATTAGCCTAGAATTACTAGTTATGCGCACAACAAACAAGTATATGACCAAAATCACCTAAATTGAACAAAACATACATGTTTGTTTTGAAAAATGGTTTGCTACTCGCAGAGGCTAAATGCAGGTTTTGCCACCCTTAAGTGGACTTTTAGAAAAAATGTTTTGCCACTACCGAGTGGCTTAAACTCGACAGTTTTAATGAATTATCCCAATTTAAGCATTCGACCTCATCCAAGGCATTCAACATTATAATCACATAAGTAGCTAAGCCTCATGGTGTAATCATGGCTGTTAGGCAACACTCACACAGCATGCAGTATGCTAAAGCATGGATGCTTACCGAGTACTCCGGAGCCAAAACAAAAACTAGTTAGTACATCATATGCATGATCCTAGTTCATGTTAATGATGGTTAATGCAACACATCAAAATGCGACTAAGATAGGCTTGCTAATCTATAATGGACATGTGAAATGCTAACAACTAATCGCACGTATTCAATTTGAATTGAAATACAATGCAGTTAAAATGATGCGGTCAGAAGCCCGGTGCTGCAAGGGTACAAATGAATAAGGTATAGCTAATTTAATATGCCCTGTTCTACCATCTAAGCGGTAAATAAAAGGAAGAAAGACATGGGGTGGAAGACATACAACACACTCACGCCACTTATTACATCAATTGCCGCTCGCTCAGAGGGTCCGAATAAATATATACAAGATTTAACTAATTAACTAGCACCGACTAAACTAACTAATGTAATTACAAAACTTCTAATTAATCAACAAGATTAATTACAGAAACAGTCTAAATATGAAACTAAAGAGACCGCCACAGCTCGCCTCGGAATGCTCTGTGGATGATGCATGCTTGACTCGCCTTGCTCGGAAACCTGTGCCATGCCACTGTTGCCTCTGTTTACACTGCTCTGCTTCTCTGAAAATTGTGCAACTCCCAAGGTGCACTCTCTGGACACTGGGGAGCATCACCGACCAAGTGGGATCACCACCGGCCATGTCCGGATGGCTATCGGCCATTTGTAAATCCATCGGCCAACAATGAATGGCCGGTCAGCAGTATAGGTGGCCGGCCGGCCAAAGCTTCTTGCAGAACCTATTTTTTTATAGCAGTAGAGGGCAGACAGTGCATGGCAAGGAAATTCAAAGCAATGTACGCATGGCCACTCTCCCTATCATGCAATGGACTCAAGGGAGCATGGCCCTCGACCCTCGGGCCATCCATTGTGCACTTTTGATGCATGATGGCCTAAGAGGCCAAGTTAGCAACTTTTGATGTAAATGCATGCAACAAACAAATGAGTGCCAATACCCTATCATATTGAGATCAAGGACATCGGCGATCGAGGATTGAGACGTGTTACGTCACCTTGAGTACGAACACTCCTCAATCTTCGTGCTTGGTTTGACACCCCAAACCAAGCAATGTAATGCATGTATACAAACATGGCTCAAATGTACAAAAGACTAAGTTACAAAACATGCCAAATGCAATGTAAGCTACTATGCAAGTGTGCAATATGCCAAGCATGCAATGCTACAATACAACCTAGTTAGGCAACTAGGCAAAGTGGTAAACATGCAACAATGCATTGACTACAAGGATGCAACAAACATGCAATGTAATGAGTATACTACAAGATACAAATGCACGGTCTTACACTAGGATGGAGGAACCTCAGCCACCTCCCCAAAACAGTGGCCAAAGTGCACTAAAATGATGATGCCAATCATGCAAAAGAAGCATGCAAAATAATGAGCCTAAGACTAAGGCATGAAAGGCAGCTTTCAAGGGCACTCACAAGATGACAAACATGGATGCTAGGCTAACATATTAAGCTCTGAAAATGTATAGAGGAAGATGCCAAATCAACCATGTCATGCAAGCAAGGCACGTAACAATGATCCAAACTTGAAGCCAACCAAGAAGGGTTGAACCATGGCCATGTTAATCAAACCCCGATGGACCAAAATGACCTAAAACAGTCCTAGAGGACTCTAAAACAGGGCTGGAACATGCATAGATCATGGTCAAAACACGCCAAGGAATGAGTCCAAAACATGGGCATTCAAGGCCAAAAATGGGAGCATTGCTCAACACCTCCCCCAAGCAAACACGACATGAATTTTTCAATACAAAACGGAGTTTTATCATGCAAAAAGGGCCCTCAAAACCCACTGATATGGCAGCCTAATGTCTAAACACATAGGCATGCACAATGACCATTTTCCAAGGCACAAAAGAACAACCTTTCAAGGCAAGAAAGTGATGATGAATGTGGGCATACAAGCATGGATTAGGGATTGAAATGACATATGAAATGACTCCAAATCATTGAAACAACCCAACTAAAGCATGCTAGTGACTCACACACCCAAGGCTCACAAGCCAAAATACAAAGAGACTATACCAAACATGGCAAATACGACCAAACCAGCACCCAACAGACCTTAATCATGATAAATCATGACCAAAAGCTTCACAAAGCTAGGCAAGAACATGTAAGCACGATGGTCTAATGGCTAGATGCATTTCTAGGCAAAATGGGGGAGTACAAAGCAAGTGTATTAAGCATGTAAGGGATCACAAATCCGACCAAAAACAGAGGCAAGATATGCCCAAATAACACCCAAAAACCTCTGAAATAGGGCCAAATACAACCAAGCATACATGCTACCCTTATGAGCCAAAACATGAGCAAAATGAGAGACCAAGGGAGAAGGGTGTCCCTCCCCTTTACAAGACCTCAAAACCCCTTCTTCACCACTGAAAATCCACTAGATTTCAGTGGTGAGAAGGCCAAGACTTAAGAGTAACCAAAGCTTAAGAAAGAAAGCACCAAAAGGGCCAAACAAGGCCTACGAGGGGGAGGTCGACCCCAAACCACAAAAGGACCTTAATGAAAGATCTCAAGCATGCAAATACAAGACTTTTTCATGTTATACACAAAGCTTAAATCAGCATGCAAGGCAGGTCAAAAACTAATGCAAGATTGGGGAAAATAAAGCAAAAGTCTTACCCTTGAAGAACACTTCAAGAAAAGCTGGTCCAGCCACTCTCTTTTAACCAAAATCAGTACAAAACTTCAAAAACAAACCCTCAAAGCCCCTCAAGGTCGAAGCAAGGTGTAATGGTGTGTGTCTTAGTGCAAAACTAAGGTCAAAACACACCTTCTAGGCCTCCAAACACACACTAAGGATGAGAGAGAGGGAATTCAAGAACAGCTGGTCCAGCCACTCTCTTCTGACCAAAATCAGTACAAAACTTCAAAAACAAACCCTCAAAGCCCCTCAAGGTCGAAGCAAGGTGTAATGGTGTGTGTGTCTTAGTGCAAAACTAAGGTCAAAACACACCTTCTAGGCCTCCAAACACACACTAAGGATGAGAGAGAAGGAAATATATATATAGAGAGAGAGTATATGACAGATGTATATATGTATAATCTCTAGTTTTTTGTTCAAAATCTCCAACCCCCTACAATGGAAGAAGAGAGGTGCTTATATAGGCAAAAGAAAAGGTTATAAGCTTCTCAAAGAAGCTAAGTAAAAGGGGGCAAAGGGGGCAAGGAGGTCAAGGCTTCTTGAGGAAGCTAAGACAGCTGGCCAAGCTTCTTGAGGAAGCTTTGACAAAGGGTCAAGCTTCCTCAAGAAGCTTTGACCAAAAGGGGACAAAAGGGGCAAAACAGCCACATGTTAGCCCCGAGGTAGGTTTGGTGTATTCCAGCTGGCACAACTGGCATGAACTATGCCTGAAGAAGGCAAAAAGGTGTTACCGGCCAAAAAAGGAGGTCGCCGGCCAAACAGATAGCCGGCCGGCCATATGGAGTGCCGACCGGCCATTGGTATTAAGAAACCATGGCCGGTGTCAGCAATTAATGGCCGGTGACGCAAAGCGAAGGCCGATGGGGTGTGGGGATGGTCAACAAGGCATTCCCTACCCCTCAAAGCAAAAACACAAGTATTTGGTGCGAAACCAAACGCAAGATGAACAAGTTGAGAGATCCTGGGGCAAGGTGCGCAACCAAGGCCTCCGGGAACTCAAAACGAACACGAACATGGATGATCACCGAGTGTCCCCACCGGTGACGTCCAAGTCTTGAGGACGGTAAAAAATGGGGTGTCTACACGATGTATGTTGTTCCAATGCATCTTCTCCAATTGATATTATTCATGGGCTTTCGCTCACGCTTATTCATGTGTTTGTAGGTGAGCCAAGAGAGGTCCAGACCCAGCCTCAGTGAAGTCTGTGTGGAACAACCAAGGTTTTGGAGAGTCAGCCCTTGCGTCTCACGCATGAGACTCGTCTTCGCCCTTTTGTTATGTATCTATATTTTGTCATGATTGGCGAAGACTTTGAATCTGTTGTATATAGTTTTCATGGGTTGACTTAGACTTAAATGATTCTATCTATACAGAACCCTATGTTGTTATACTTTCTGTTGTGAGTTATTAACAAGAATGTGTATGGTTTGTCATGACGTGCCATGTAAGCACAGCTCTATGGACAAAGTTTTAAATTTTGCTTCCGTCTGGCCCCTTTACTCTGTCGAGTTATGTTTGGTTTGATTTGAGGCCGTAGGTAATCTTGTGATTACTAGCCGGTTATGGCCTAAACCCATAGGGGCAGGTTCGGGTCGTGACAAATTTACAGAGTAATTTACTGGGAATTTACTAGGCATTTGCTGAGTAATTTACTGAGAATTTACTAGGAATTTATTGAGTAATTTAATGAGAATTTATCGGTAATTTACTTAGAATTTATTGGGAATTTACTAAGTAATTTATTGAGAATTTACTTGAAATTCATTGAGTAATTTACTGAGAATTTTCTGAAAATTTACTGAGTAATTTACTAAGAATTTACTCGGAATTTAATGAGTATTTACTGGGAATTTATTGAGAATTTACTGAGTAATTTTTTGAAAATTTTCTGGGAATTTACACAGTAATTTTATGAGAATTTACTGGGAATTTTCTTAGTAATTTACAGAGAATTTAGTGGGAATTTACAGGGAATTTACTGAGTAATTTAATTAGAATTTACAGAGAATTTACTAAGTAATTCTGTAAGGACCTGGTGTCCTATATCGGGAATGGAGGGGGAGTTCCTGGGCTATAAAAGTAAAAACCTAGACCCTTATATGGCATCGACGCCTTTTCCCGGGTGGTGAAATCCCTATTAGAACTTCCCAGTTAAGCATGCTTAGGCTGGAGTAGTTCTAGGATGGGTGACCCACGGAGAAGAACAAATCCGTACGGGCGTGGCCTAAAGCGGACAATATCGATGGCATGTGAAGGGTTGGGGCGTTACAAATGGTATCAGAGCCGACTCTCCGGAGTACCGAGTGTGGGCCCCTGGGCGTCTCTCGGTGCATGTGGGCGGGCTTGTGAGCTGGCAGGCTATTGCACGGGGACGTGCAGCCCTAAGGGGGGTGATTGTAAGGCCCTGGTGTCCCACATCGGGAATGGAGAGGGAGTTCTTGGGCTATAAAAGTAAAAACCTAGACCCTTATATAGCATCGAGGCCTTTTCCCGGGTGGTAAAATGCCTATTAGAACTCCCCAGTTAAGCGTGCTTAGGTGGAGTAGTTCAAGGATGGGTGACCCACTGGGAAGAACAAATCCGTGCGGGCGTGGCCCAAAGCGGACAATATCGATGGCATGTGAAGGGTTAGGGCGTTACAAATTCACTGGGAATTTACTGCGTAATTTACTGAGAATTTACAGAGAATTTACTCAGTAATTTACTCAGAATAAACTGAGTAATTTACAAAGAATTTACTGAGTAATTTACTGGGAATTTGCTGAGTAATTTACTGGGAATTTGCTGGGAATTTAGTGGGAATTTATTGAGGAATTTACTGAGAATTTAATGGGAATTTACTTAGAATTTACTAGGAATTTACTCAATAATTTACTGAGAATTTACTGCGTGATTTAATGAGAATTTACTATGAATTTAATGAGAATTTATTGAAAATTTACTGAAAATTTACTCAGTAATTTACTGGGAATTTACTCAGTAATTTATTGAGAATTTACTCAGTAATTTTCTGGGAATTTACTGTGTATTTTATCGAGAATTTACTGGGAATGTACTGAGAATTTATTGGTAATTTACTCAGTAATTTACTTTGAATTTACTGTGAATTTACTGAGAATTTACTTGGTAATTTAATTAGAATTTACTGGGAATTAACTACGTAATTTAATGAGAATTTGCTGGGAATTTACTGAGTAATTTTTCGAGAATTTACTAGGAATTTACACAGTAATTTAATGAGAATTTACTGGAAATTTACTGAAAATTTACTGTGAATTTATTGAGTAATTTACAGAGAGTTTAATGGGAATTTACTGCGTAATTTACTCAGATTTTACTAGTAATTTACTGAGAAATTTACCGAAAATTTACTGAGTAATTTACTAGGAATTTAATAAGCAATTTACTGGGAATTTACTGAATAATTAGAGAGAATTTACTGAGTAATTTACTGAAAATTTACTGAGTAATTTACGGAGAATTTACTAGGAGTTTATTGAGAATTTACTGGGAAGTTAGTGGGAATTTACTTTTTAATTTACTGAGAATTTACTTGGAATTAACTGAGTAATTTAATATGAATTTACAAGGAATTTACAGAGTAATTTAATGAGAATTTACTGAGAATTTACGGGGAATTTACTGGGAATTTACTGAGTAATTTAATGAGAATTTACTTAGAATTTAAACAG
This sequence comes from Camellia sinensis, assembly GCF_004153795.1. Classification (NCBI taxonomy): domain Eukaryota; kingdom Viridiplantae; phylum Streptophyta; class Magnoliopsida; order Ericales; family Theaceae; genus Camellia; species Camellia sinensis. The sequence continues at coordinate 1,053,389 of NW_021026854.1, forward strand.
TAATTTAATGAGAATTTACTAGGAATTTACTATGTAATTTACTGAGAATTTATTGGGAATTTAGTGAGTTATTTATTAAGAATTTACTCTGTAATTTACTGGGAATTTACTGAGTAATTTAATACGAATTTACTTAGAATTTACTGGGAAATTACTGAGTAATTTACAGGGAATTTACTGAGAATTTACTGAGTATTTTGCTAAGAATTTACTGGGAATTTACTAACTAATTTACTGAGAATTTACTGGGAATTTACTGAGAATTTACTACGAATTTACTGAGAATTTACTTGGAATTTACGAAGCAATTTAATGAGAATTTACTGCGAATTTACTGAGTAATTTAATTAGAATTTACTAGGAATTTACTAAGTAATTTAATGAGAATTTTGAATTTATACCGAGTTGATAGAGTTGACATACTGAGAATTGTGTCTGTTTGAATTGTCAGACACACAATTCTCTTATGCCGAATGAATGCCTAATACATACGGCAATGGTGGATTAAATGAAATCCGATCATAATTGGATGACAATTTGTCATAATTTAACCAGAAACATTTTGGGTCGCCATTTCGTACCAGTGCTAGTGCTTCGTCCTTGGTGCCGACGGCAAGTGCGTCGCGATATATATTTTCTTTGTTACTCTAGTTTTTATATTCCTGTATTTTAAGTTTCTGCGCTGCACTTCATTTGTAGGAGTAGTTGTCGAGTATATTGCCGCTGTAATTCTCTACGGAACTGGGATCATTGTAAGTTCTTTCACTACTAATAAAATACTCCAGTTTAGTTAACTGTTCTTATGTTCAAATTTTCTGAAGTTAAATTACTAGTAAGCCACCAGTAAAAGTCCTCTTTATTGAGGCCGAAAGAACCATAACACAATCGTCTGAATAATTGTTTGGCAATTCTGTAAGGACTGATTGATCCTTGCTGGCACGCTCATAATTACGAAAGTAACCTTCGAAAGCCAAAAAAGCCAACATATATTTTTGGCACGCCCAGTGGGACTCATATAAAAAATGGCTAGACGTAGGAGACAAGGAGAAAATGAACGTTTGGAAGAAGGCGTGGAAGGAGAGGTGGAAACATCCAATCCAGAGGATAATGTGATAACATATCCTGTGGGAACTCCTATCCTATCAAAACCCATGGTCGAACAGACCAATACCTCAGAGCAAATACCATTTGTTCGTAATAGTGGACGAGACCAAGGTATTGGACCATCCAGTGTCCCATCTACTCAGCCAGTCAATCCGTGGGGCGGCTTGGTAGATGCCATGGGACAGCAATTAATAAACACAATGGAAAGGTGGGCAGTATCCTTTTTGGATCGAATGAACAACCACCAACCAACGAATGTAAGACACATAGAGGAGGTAAATGTCCCTCCACTCTCACGGAATTCACCCCATTTCGTGTAATCCCCGTGTTTGGAGATGTATTCCAGCACATTACTAAGAATTTACTATGGCCTTTACAGCCTCTGAAATTAATTTAGACACCTCATCCGTATTCAGGCGTATCAGCGGCAACCTCAGAGAGCCCGCCAATTTGACGTAAAACTACACCCTGTATATACAATCCTACAAGCTTTAATTTTCCCCCAAGGCGTTCATCTTGTTCAGTACCAACTTCGGGCAAGTCAAAATGGAAAAAGTGCGGCTCATCAAACGGTTGAAAATCCTCAATTCTCCAGATGGAATCACAAAACGATTTAGACGTGAATCGTTTTTTTTTAAATAACTCCATTTTCGCTTAAAATAACGTCGTCCGGAAACACCGGATCTACTGGATGTGGTCCAGCGGCGACTAAAATTTAATTTGGTTCTGGGAGTATATGGACGACGTTGTGAAAATCGGAACGTAGTAGCCATAATCGATGGTGAAATCCAGCAATTAAATGGAGCACATCGATTTTATTTTATAGGCATAAAATGTTGACCGTGAATGGGTCAACCTTAACAGTATTTCATTTGGAAGAAGAATTAAAATAAACGGCTACAAACAAATGGTATAGGATGCATCAACACGGCCCCAAATGGGCCCACTCTTTAAATTCAAAATTCCCGCTTGCGCTTGCCTATTTAGATTTTTAATCCTGGCTGCAGATCTGGGCGCGGAGTAGAGACGCTAGCCGACAACACGCCACAAAATGCGGAAGGGAGCACCAATCGGGGGACGACACATGGCCCGGGGGGAGCGTGCCCAGGTAATATTAGTGGGACGCTCCTGGGCACCTATATAACTCACTCCCTCACTCTCTAACACCAGTAAAGTTTTTGGAGAGTGACTTGCGTCATCTGAGAGAGTGAGTGACGTCATTGAGAGTGAGTTATGGCCTCAATGCGACGTCGTTTTAGAGTTCAAAACAAGAACATCTTCCTCACATATGCCCAATGCGACGTCGTTTTAAATTAATTATTCTCCCAACTCTATCAACTCGGATATATAAGAATATGTATTAGGCATTCATACGACATAAGAGAATTGTGTGTCTAACAATTCAAACAGACCGCTTCTCTAGCACAATGTCAGAAGAAATATAACAAGCCGATCTTATAGATAACCTTCACCAGAACGAGGAGGGGGATTTGGAAACCGAAATCATAGACGCGACATCAAATCTGCTGGTTTCCAATATATCAATAGCAAATCCAAAGATAGGAGATGCAATGTGGCAGAAGTTCACATTCAAGTCAATGATAATTGACAAATGCAAGCTAAGCTACAGGCCACAATGTCCATTTAATTCTACTGGTCGCGTCGAAGTCGAAATACGGGACACACGGTTACGAGCGGATGATCAATTACAGGCTCGCTTTACTTTTCCAGTTACATGCCCAGTAGACATCACATATTATGTAAACGCGTATGCTGCCGCAGATAAGAACGGATGCCCATGGACAGCGTCGTACAGATTGCTACAAACAAACATCAACGATGGTGTGAAATATTGCAAAATGAAAGCCACATTGGCTTTCCAAACATCATCTTTTCCAGATGAAATTGCTCATCGGCCGCCATTAATAACTGTTTTGTCCAAAGTATTCAACAACAGCCACGTGGATATTTGGCACGTGGAGCGGAAAGTGGCGAAGGCAAGACTTACAGACTAACACGCTGTAATTCCGAATCACATTTTCGATCCACAATGACATTGTTAGCACCAACGGGCCAATGCGGTTCTTCGGCCCAAAGGATAATGGCGGCACGATTGTCATCAAGTTCTATTCGGGATGGGCCCGAATCATTCAGTCGGCGCGACATGATTATGCCAACCCGCGGCCCATCAATAATCAACACTGGGCCAATTAATCAGCCTAGCGGCCCAGTTGACATAAGCCCATCAGTAAGTGAGGCCGGATCCAATAACTCCGAATCATCACGACTGAATACGGATGAGGTGTCTAAATTAATTTCAGAGGCTGTAAAGGCTGCAGTGGAAGGATCTGCATCAGCCCAGAAACATAATGTACAACGGAGGCCAATGTAAAATAAATTGTAATCAATTATTTTATTAATAATAATATTTCAATCTACAATTCAAATGCGCCCTAACAAACGATTTTGTGTGACATTCCCACACAAAATAACAAATAATTGCATTTTTTACAATATTATTATACGCGCCAGTCAGAAGTCCACCACTATCTCGGAATTCGGATACAATATTGTTTCCCATGTTGATAAATGTTTTAACGCCTTGACGGCTAATGGCTACATATTCATTAGTTTGCGATAGCATTGAAACGGGCACACGCTGCAATACAACAAACCGATTTGTTTTCGTGCCCCTAACCATACAACCAGTTCGTGGGTCACCACTGGACCACTAGAAAACATCTTCAAATTTAGGCGTATAGGCAAGATTAGGAAAGCGATCAACACAACGACAAATTCACATTGTCCGTTGTCAAATATACCAGATGTATCGAAATCCACAATTTGAGTTGGAGCATCACGCATGTTGCTTTCCAAGCCAGGTGTATCGGCGGCAACCTCAGAGAGCCTGCCAGTTTGACGTAAAACTACACCCTGTATATACAATCCTACAAGCTTTAATTTTCCCCCAAGGCGTTCATCTTGTTCAGTACCAACTTCGGGCAAGTCAAAATGGAAAAAGTGTGGCTCATCAAACGGTTGAAAATCCTCAATCCTCTAGATGGAATCACAAAACGATTTAGACGTGAATCATTTTTTTTTTTTAAATAACTCCATTTTCGCTTAAAATAACGTCGTCGGGAAACACCGGATCTACTGGATGTGGTCCAGCGGCGACTAAAATTTAATTTGGTTCTGGGAGTATATGGACGACGTTGCGAAAATCGGAATGTAGTAGCCATAATCGATGGTGAAATCCAGCAATTAAATGGAGCACATCGATTTTATTTTATAGGCATAAAATGTTGACCATCAGAAATTAATTTACCCAGCTTATTGCATGCAGGATGACAAACAAATTATCCAGCTTTGGGATTATTAGTGTAGTTAATTATTGTCTCGCACTGACCATTGTACTCGACGAAAATTTCATATTATGTAAAAGGCTGGCGATGGGAAAATATTTATGTACATTTTTATGAATAAATAAAATGCAATTTTATGGAATTTATATTGTCTGTATAAATTCGATTTCTGAGCAGGTTTAATGTTTGATGGGTTGTAATTGGTAGATAGACCAACGGACCAATTACAATAATAAGGCCCATATAATGTTTAACATGAACAATTAAAATAGGCCCATCAAAACTATGAAAGAAGTGGATACTAGAGGCCCATTAGACATAGGCCCATCATTAATTGAGGTGCGGCCCAGTAATGAAATACAGTTTATAAAATAATATTATTACATATTCTAACGCAACACAAATTATAAAAAAAAATAATAATTTACAATTTTTTTTTATTACACCCAAACCCAGTTCTAGACCACACAGGGACATCTGTTTCAGGTGCTGTGACGTAATAATAATCAGCGACGGAATATGTGTTTGACGTCACTTGGCTTTCTAGTTCGGAAACCGCTTTCATACCGGCGAATAGAGCATCTTGTTGCCGCTGACAGGTGTTGATGAGTCGGATTAACTTTTTGGCGTTATTTTCGCCGATGACCAACAAGGACCAGTGCACCAGTAATAGATTTGGCTCGTATTTTAAAATCAACCGCCTAAATTGGCCTAGATCTCCGTGATCCATTTCCAAAATAATTCAAACTCTCCAATTATTTTGGCTTATATAATAAATTCCCGCTTGCGCTTGCCTTTTTAGATTTTTAATCTTGGCCGCAGATCTGGGCGCGGAGCGGAGACGCTAGTAGACAACACGCCACAAAATGCGGAAGGGAGCACCAATCGGGGGACGACACGTGGCGCGGGGGGAGCGTCCCAGGTAATATTAGTGGGACGCTCCTGGGCACCTATATAACTCACTCCCTCACTCTCTAACACCAGTAAAGTTTTTGGAGAGTGACTTGCGTCATCCGAGAGAGTGAGTGACGTCATTGAGAGTGAGTTATGGCCTCAATGCGACGTCGTTTTAGAGTTCAAAACAAGAACATCTTCCTCACATATGCCCAATGTTCTATACTTAAAGAGAGATTGTTAGAGAAAATTAGAGCGCTGTTCACAACCAGGCCACCAAATTATGTGAGGGTTGCACATGAATTACATGAGGATGGGCAACCACATCTCCATGCTCTTGTCCAATTCCCATACCGTTTTCAGACACAGGATGAATGGTTCTTCGACGTTACGCACGATCGAACTAGTCGCCATTTCCATCCGAATGTACAAGGGGCCTACAACCATCAGAATGTGATGGAATACATCTCCAAACACGGGGATTACACGGAATGGGGTGAATTCCGTGAGAGGGGCCGCTGCGCTAACCAGAGTAACAAAGAAAATATATATCGCGACGCACTTGCCGTCGGCACCAAGAACGAAGCACTAGCACTGGTACGAAATGGCGACCCAAAATGTTTCTGATTAAATTATGACAAATTGTCATCCAATTATGATCGAATTTCATTTAATCCACCATTGCCGTATGTCCATCCATTTACAGACACAGTATGGATCGTTCCAACAGCTATACAGCAATGGGTTGCAGACAATATAAGAGACAAAGCCCAAAAACTGCACAGGCCCAAGAGCATTATAATTGAAGGCCCATCTAGAATTAGGAAAACATGTTGGGCCCGGTCTTTGGGACCGCATAATTATTATTCTGGCCACATCGACTTGAGGGACCACAAGGACGACACTTTCTACAACATAATCGATGATGTGGCCCCACAATTTTTGAAACATTGGCGGGAGTTTATTGGAGCGCAACGGGAATTTTTTTCAAATTGTAAATATGCCCGCCCAAAGAAAATAAAGGGCGGGATTCCAAGTATTATATTATGCAACCCCGGAGCTGATTCTAGTTACGAAGAGTTTTTGGAAAAAAATGAACACGCCGGGCTCAAAGCGTGGACGATCAGAAACGCAGAATTCTATACAGTCGATCAACCCCTGTTCGGTAGAACCAATCAAGAAGAGGCATCGTAATGCCAAGAAGATGGCCCAACGCAGGAAGATATTCCACTTCCAATGCGGCTGTTCGATATTTCATACGAACGGATGTGTCGAACCACATCCATTGGAGAGAGAGGACGCTGTCAGGGGTCTTTTACGATACTTTGAAGAACTCGATGTGGTTCAAAGCAGTAGACCTCTCGAGACCGGGCAATCAGGGGGTGTACAAGATAGAATGCCTGTTCAACTACAACCTCCGGAAAGCATTGGGAATCTGGACGTTTACAGCGACAATGTATACATGGCTAACATCCCATGGTCGCAGAAGCCTCACGGAGACTGTATTTACCCAGCTTATTGCACGCAGGATGACGAACAAATTATCCAGCTTTGGGATTATTAGTGTAGTTAATTATTGTCTCGCACCAACCATTGTACTCAACGAAATTTCATATTATGTAAAAGACTGGCGATGGGAAAATATTTATGTACATTTTTATGAATAAATAAAATGCAATTTTATGAAATTTATATTGTCTGTATAAATTCGATTTCTGAGCAGGTTTAATGTTTGGTGGGCTGTAATTGGTAGATAGACCAACGGACCAATTACAATAATAAGGCCCATATAATGTTTAACATGAACAATTAAAATAGGCCCATCAAAACTATGAAAGAAGTGGATACTAGAGGCCCATTAGACATAGGCCCATCATTAATTAAGGCGCGGCCCAGTAATGAAATACAGTTTATAAAATAATATTATTACATATTCCAACGCAACACAAATTATGAAAAAAAATAATAATTTACAATTTTTTTTATTACACCTAAACCCAGTTCTAGACCACACAGGGACATCTGTTTCAGGCGCCGTAAATTGTAAAGAGTGGGAATTTAATAAATTACTGTGTAAACGACGTAATTAATTCTCAGTAAATTACGCAGTAAATTCTCAGTAAATTCTCAGTAAATTCCCAGAAAATTCCCAGTAAAATACTCAGGAAATTACCAGTAAATTCCTAGTAAATTCTCACTAAGTTACTCAGTAAATTTCCAGTAAATTACCAGTAAAACTCACTAAATTCCGAGTAAATTACAAGTAAATTCTCAGTATATTACCTAGTAAATTCCAAGTAAATTCTCAGTAAATTATTGAGTAAATTCCTAGGAAATTCTCAGTAAATACTTCTAAATTCTCAGTAAATTCTCATTAAATTACTCAAAAAATTAGTAAGTAAATTTCCTTTAAATTCTCAATATATTCCCAGTAAATTCTCATTAAATTATTTAGTAAATTCTAATTAAATTACTCAATAAAATCCCATTAAATTCGGAGTAAATTACTCAGTAAATTCTCCGTAAAATCTCAGTAAATTCCCAGTAAATTACTGTGTAAATTCCCAATAAATTCTCAGAAAATTTCTCATTAAATTACCAGTAAATTCTCAGTAAATTCCCAATAAAGTCTCAGTAAATTCCCAATAAATTCTCTGTAAATTACTCAGTAAATTCCTAGTAAATTCTCAATAAATTGTTGAGTAAATTCGCAGTAAATTCTCATTAAATTCCTACTAAATTCCTCAGAAAATTCCCAATAAATTCTCAGTAAATTTCTTATTAAATTCCTGGAAAATTCTCAGTAAATTACGGAGTAAATTCCCAGTAAATTACTCAATAAATTCCCAGTAAATTCTCTGTAAATTCCCAGTAAATTGTCAGTAAATTTCCCATAAATTCCCATTAAATTACTCAGTAAATTCCCTGTAAATTACTGTGTAAATTCCTAATAAATTCTCAGTAAATTACTGATAAATTCCCTGTAATTCTCAGTAAATTACTCAGTAAATTTCCCATAAATTTTCATTAAATTACTCAGTAAATTCCCAGTAAATTTTCAATGAATTACTCGTGAATTCCCAGAAGATTATTCAGTAAATTCCCAATAAATTACTTAGTAAATTACTGAGTAAATTCTTAGTAAATTCCCAGTAAATTACTCAATAAATTCCCAGAAAATTCTCAGTAAATTATAGAGTAAATTCTCAGTAAATTACTCAGTAAATTCCCAGTAAACAACTCAGTAAATTCCTAGTAAATTTTCAGTAAATTCCTAGTAAATTGTCATTAAATTAATCAGTAAATTACTTAGTAAATTCTCAGAAAATTCTCAATAAATTACTTGCTAAATTACCGTAAATCCCCAGTAAATTACTCTGTAAATTGCTAGTTAATTACTGCGTAAATTTCCAGTGAATTCTCATTGAATTAGTCATTAAATTCCCAGTAAATTCTCAAGAAATTCCCAGTAAATTGCACAATAAATTCCCAATAAATTATTAGTAAATTACTCAGTAAATTCTCAGTAAATTACTCAGCAAATTCCCAGTAAATTCTCAGTAAATTACATAGTAAATTCCCAATAAATTCTCTGTAAATTACTCAGTAAACTAGGAATTAATTGAGTAATTTTCTGAGAATTTAGTAAGCAAATTTACTAAGTAATTACCTGAGAATTTTAGTGCGGAATTTTACTGAGAAATTTATCGAGAATTTTACTGGGTATTTACTCAGTAATTTTATTGAGAATTTACTTGGAATTACTGAGTAATTTTCTGGAATTTACTCGATAATTTACTTGGAATTCGTTGGAATTACGCGAATTTACTGCGTAATTACTTGAGAATTTACTATGAATTTCACTGTGAATTTAGAGGAATTTACTGAGTATTTACTGGGGGAATTACTGAGCAATTTACTGCGGGAAGTCAACAGATATTTTATTGGAATTTACTTAAGAAATTTTATAGCGAGAATTCTCACTTTAGTAATCTACTCAGGATTACTCGAAATTTACTAATGTATTTACTGGGAATTTAATGAGAATTACTTGTATTTTACTGGGAATTTTCTTGGAAATTTTCTGAGTAATTAGTGGGAATTTACTCAGTAATTTACTGACAATTTACTAGGAATTTACAGAGTATTTTATTGGGAATTTATTGTTGTAATTTACTGCAGAATTTAATGAGTAATTTAAGGATAATTTTACTAGGAATTTACTGAAGAATTTACTGTAAATTCACTGAGTAATTTACTTAGATTTATTGGGAGATTTGCTAAGTAATTTAATTTGAATTTGCTCGGGAATTTACTCAGGTATTCCTGCGCGAATTTATTAGAATTTACTGTTGGAATTTAACTGAGAATTTTACTAAATAATTTACTGAAATTTACTAAGTAAGTTACTTGCGTAATTACTGATTTGTTTACTGAGAAATTTCTGAGAATTACTGCAGTATTTACTGGAAATTTACTGAATTTACTGGAAATTTAAAAAAGTAATTCACTAGGAATTTTTGAGTAATTACTGAAAATTTTCACGGGAATTTCCTAAGTGACGTTTTTTAATTGAGAATGTATAAGAAATTTATTGGCAATTTACTGAAAATTTAATGAGAATTAATTGGAATTTTTCTGAGAAATTAGGAGGAATTTACTGAGTAATTTACTGAGAATTTATTCGGAATTTTATGATAATTTACCCTAGGAATTTACTGAGAATTTACTAAGTAATTTACAAAGGAATTTACTGAGTGATTTATTGAGATTTACGAGGAATTTACGAAGTAATTTAATGAGAATTGCTGCGAAGTTTACTAAGTAATTTACTTAGAAGTTTACTTGAGTAATTTATTGAGAATTTGATGGAATTTACTGAGTAATTTAATGAGGAATTTACTGGGAATTTACTGAGAATTTTACAGAGTAATTTTATGAAAATTTACTTAGGAATTTATTGAGTAGCTTTACTGGGAATTAAAAGAGTAATTTTGAGGAATTTACTGGGAATTTACTAAGTAATTTAATTGAGACTTGACTAGAATTTAGCTGACTAATTTACTGAGAATTTACTGAGTAAAATTTACTGGTAATTTACTTAGTAATTTACTATGAATTTTTACTTGAGTAGTTTTGAGGAGAATTTACTGAGAATTTATTTTAGAAATTTACTGAGTAATTTACGAGAATTTACTAGAATTAACGAGTAGTTTTATGAGAATTTACAAGGAATTTACTTGAGTTAATTTTAATGAGAATTTTACTGGGAATTTACTCAGAAATTAATTTACAGAGAATTACAGAGTTCCTCATTATCTTAGTAAGGAATTACTGAGTAATTTACTCAAGAGAATTTACTTAGGGTACATTAACATAGTAATTTAATGACAATTATACGGGAAATATTACAATGAGTAATTTACACTGAGAATTTCGGGCAGACATTACCTGAGTCTTAAGTCAGTATAGAATAGTTACTGAAGAGATTATACAATCATTAAAGTAATTACAGTTAGGCAAATTAAATTGAGCCTAATTTCCTCGAAATTTAGTTGGAAATTTACATAAAGTAATTCTACCGAGAATTTAGTGGGAATTTTAACTGAGAAATAACGAGAATGTTACATAGGAATTTACTAGCAATTATACCTGCAGAATTCACTTGACCAAATGATTCAGTAATTTATCTGGAAAATTTACTGACGAATTTACCTCTAATTGCGAATAGGAAATTGCACCTACTGCGACACACCTTATAACCTCGACGTAACTTAACTTTGAGAATTCTAATCGCGATTTCGCTGAGAATTTACGAAGAATTTCTGACGCAATCTTCTATTGTAATATTACCTGGAGAACAATCTTAACCCGAGAATTCACTGAGCTACCCCTCATGATATTCTACCTTGAGTACAATTTACTTGAGTAATTACTCAGCATCTAGAGATTTACTTTCATAACCCTACTGAGCGACAATTTACTACAATGTAATTTAACCTGAGAACTGTTAATGAGATTACTGAAATATTATAGCGGGACATTTTCTGAGTTTAGTGGGCAAATTAATAATCTCAGCCAAATATATAAATTGACCAATTTAACTCCTATAGGAATTTACAAGAGTATTTATTGGGAATTTTACTGTGTATTTTTTGAGAATTTAATGAGTAATTTAAGGTTAAATTTAGTAAGAATTTTACTTAAGTATTTACTGAGAATTTACTGTTGATTTCACTGAGTAATTTACTTAGAATTTTACTGGGAATTTCCTAAGTAATTTAATTAGAGTTTCTTGGGAATTTATTTAGAATTTACTGGGAATTTAGACTGAGTAATTTTACTAATAATTTACTGGAATTTACTAAGTAATTTACTGGAATTTACTGAGTGTTTACTAAGATTTACTAGGAATTTACCGAGAGAATTTACTGGAATTTTACTCAGTAATTACTGTGGAATTCACCGTTAATTTACTGAGGTAATTTATTGACAATTTACTGGGAATTTACAAAGTAATTTACTGAGAATTTACTGAATAATTTTATGAGAATTTTCTGGAAATTTACTGGAGTAATTTAATGAGAAATGTACTAGAAATTACTAGTAATTTAATTAGAACTTTCTAAGTAATTTACTGGAGAATTTACTGGAAATTTACTGAATAATTTAATGATAATTTACTTGGGAATTTTTTTTCTGAGAATTTAAGGGCGGAATTTACTGAGTAATTTACTTTGGAAATTTAACTCTGTATTTTTGCTGAGAGATTTACTGAAAATTTACTCGGAATTTATTGAGTAATATTACTAGGAATTTACTGGGAATTTACTAAGTAATTTACAGAGAATTTACTGGGAATTTATTGAGTAATTTATAAGAATTGGCTACGAATTTACTGAGATAATTTATCTGAGAATTTACTAAGTAATTTATTGAGAATTTGATGTTGAATTTACTGAGTATTTAATTTTAGAATTTACTAGAATTTACTGAGTAATTTACTGAGAATTTAAGAGTAATTTACTGAAAATTTACTGCGAATTTACTGAGTAACTATACTGGAATTTAAAGAGTAATTTACTTAAAGAGTAATTTATCTGAAATATTACTGGGAATTTACTAAGTAATTAATGAGAATTGACTGTGAATTTACTAACTATTTACTAAGAATTTACTAAGTAATTTTACTGGGAATTTACTCAGTTAATTTTACTATGAATTTACTGAGTAGTTTGAGGAATTTACTGAGAATTATTGGGAATTTATTGGAAATTAACTGAGTAAATTAATGAGATTTTACCTGAGTAATTTAATGAGAATTTACTGGGATATTTATTAAGTAATTTACAAGGAATTACAGAGTATTTTCTCATTAATTTACTAGGAATTATCCTGAGTAATTTACTGAGAATTTACTGGGAATTAAATGAGTAATTTAATGAGAATTTACTCTGAATTTACTCTGAATTTTTGCTGAGTATTTTGAGGGAATTTACTGGGAATTAAACTTTGTAATTTTAATGAAAATTTATTGGGAATTTACTTAGTAATTTAAGTGAGAATTACTAGGAATTTACTAAGTAAATTTTACTGAGAATTTATTAGGAATTTACTTATTAATTTACTAGGAATTAATTGACGTATTTCTGAGAATTTATGTGCGGAATTTACTGAGTAATTTACGGAGAATTTGCTGGGTATTTACTGAGAAATTTACCGAGAATTTACTGAGAAATTTACTTAGTAATTTACTGAGAATTTATTTGGAATTTACTGAGTAATTTTCTGGGAATTTTACTGAGAATTTACTTGGAATCGCCTGAGAATTTACTGCGTAATTACTGAGAATTATACTGCGATCACTGAGAATTTAAAGAGATTTACTGAGTATTTACTGTTATTTACTGAGCAATTTTACTAGAAATTCACTGAGTAAAACTACTGAGTAAATTACTTGTGTAAATTCTCTATAAATTCCAGTAAATCTCCGCAAATACTAGTATCTCATTAAAATTACTATGTAAATTCCTATCAAATTCGGAATTTACTAGGTAATTTACTGAGAATTTATTGGGAATTTACTCAGTAATTTACTGAGAATTTACTAGGAATTTACTGAGTAATTTACTAAGATTTTTTTGTAATTTACAGTGTAATTTATCTGAGAATTTACTTAGAATTTACTGTGTATTTAATGAAAATTTACTAGGAATTTGCTGAGTAATTTAATGAGAATTTGCTTGGAATTTACTGAGAATTTACTAAGTAATTTAATGAGAATTTACTTGTAATTTACTGAGTAATTTACTGAGAATTAACTGGAAATTTACTAAGTAATATACTGAAAATTTACTGAGAATTTACTGAGTAATTTAATGAGTATTTACTTAGAATTTACGGGAATAACAGAGTAATTTACTGAGAATTTAATGGGAATTTACATTTAGTATTTACTGGGAATTTACTGAGCAATTTACTGAAAATTTACTGGCAATTATTGAGTTATCTATGAGAATTTACTGAGTAATTTAATGAGAATTTGATGGGAATTTATTGGGAATTTACTTAGTAATTTTTTGAGAATTTATGAGAATTTACTGAGTAATTTATTGAGAATTTACTAGGAATTTACTGAAATAATTGAATGAGAATTTACTAGGAATTATCTGAGTAATTTACTGAGAATTTACTGAGTAATTTACTTGAGAATTTACTGGGAATTTTACTAAGTATTTTTTTGAATTTACAGTGTAATTTACTGAGGAATTTACTGAGTAATTTACTAAGAATTTACTGGAGTTTCCTTAGAATTTACTGGGAATTTACTTAGAATTTACTAAGTAATTTACTTGGAATTTACTGAGTATTTACTAAGTAATTTATTGAGAATTTACTCAATAATTTACTGAGGAATTTACTTGGAATTTACTGATTAATTTACTGAGAATTTATTGGAATTTACTAAGTAATTTTCTGAGAATTTACAAAGAATTTAGTAAGTATTTTGCTGGGAATTTACTGGCTATTTTACAGAGAATTTCCTTGAATTTACTGGTAATTTATTGATAATTTACTTGGAATTAACTAGGAATTTACTAAGTAATTACTTGAGCAATTTTAATGACAATTTATGGGAATTTACTAAGAATTTACTTAGTAATTTACAGACAATTATTGGAAATTTACTCAATAATTTGCTCAGAATTTACTGAGAATTTACTTAGTAATTTACTGAAAATTAACTGGAAATTTACTGGGAATTTTACTCAGTAATTACTGAGAATTCACTGGAAATTTAATAGAAATTTCTTGAGTAATTTACTGAGAATCTACTAGGAACTTAATTTGTTAATTACTGAAAATTTACAGTGTTAATTTACTGAAAATTAATTGAGAATTTACTGAGGTAATTTACTGTGAATTTACTTGAAATTTACTGAGTAATTTACTGAGGAATTTACTAGAAATTTTAATAGAGTAATTTATCTTATAATTACTAGGAATTTACTCAGTAATTTACTGAGAATTTACTGAGTAATTTAATGATAATTAACAAGGAATTTACATAGAATTTAACTGGGACATTTGACTGAG
>NW_021026854.1:1075656-1094854 GCF_004153795.1 Camellia sinensis
ATTCTCAGTAAATTACTTTGTAAATTCCCAGTAAATTGTTAGTAAATTATCCAGTAAATTCTTAGTGAATTAACGGTGAATTCACAGTAAATTACTAAGTAAAATTCCTAGTAAATTCTCAGTAAATTCCCAATAAATTCACAGTAAATTACTCCGTAAATTCCCAGTAAATACTCAGTAAATTTTTAGAAAATTCTCAATAAACACTCAGTAAATTACCAGTAAATTACTAAGTAACTTTCCAGCAAATTATTAGTAAATTACTCAGTAAATTCCGAGTAAATTACTCAGTAAATTCCCAGTAAATTCTAAATAAATTCCCAGGAAACTCTGAGTAAATTCCCAGCAAATTCTAATTAAATTACTTAGCAAATTCCCAGTAAATTCTAAGTAAATTACTCAGTGAATTCACAGTAAATTCTCAATAAATACTTAGTAAATTTCGAGTAAATTCCGAGTAAATTATCCTTAAATTACTCATTAAACTATCATTAAATTACACAGTAAATTCCAAATAAATACTGTAAATTCCTAGTAAATTGTCAGTAAATTACTGAGTAAATTCTCACTAAATTACTTAGAAAATTCTCAAAAAATTCACAGTAAATTACAAGTAAATTCTTATTAAATTCCCAGAAAATTACATAGTAAATTCCAAGTAAATTCTTAGTAGATTACTCAGTAAATTCTCAGTAAATTCCCAATAAAATACTCAGTGAATTCCCAGTAAATTGCTCATTAAATTACCAGTAAATACTCTGTAAATTTCCTATAAATTTTCAGTGAATTCGCAGTAAATTCTCAGTAAATTCGCAGTAAATTCCCAGCGAATTCCAAGTAAATTCTCACTAAATTCCCCCTAAATTTTCAAAAAATTCCCAGCAAATTCTCATTAAATTATTCAGTAAATTTCCAGTAAATTCTCAGTAAATTACTTAGAAAATTCTAATTAGATTATGTAACAACCCTCATTTTAACTTAGTCATGCTTGCATACATTTATGTATGATCTTGTTTTGATATGTGCATTTGCAAATCTTGTCTTGTTTTGCTTGAATGTTGCTTGCATGCTTTGTTCTTGCCTGGTGTATTGCCGAGATTATCTTGAGCCTAGACACCTTGGAACCTTTCCACACTTAGAATTATCTTGGAACCTCATCGGTTGACCTCCATCTTTACCCTGGCATATTGGCCGAGATGTCACTATCTAGGCCGAGGTGCGCGTCGCCTAGGCCGAGATATGCATCATCTAGGCTGAGATGTTAATATCTAGGCGTTCTAGATCCTTGATCCTTGCATTAGTGATTTTGTTCCTGGAATGGTATGACCTAGACCAAGGTGTGGCACATCTAGGCCAAGGTGTGGCACAGCTCAGTCAAGTGTTGTCCTTCCAAGCCGATGTCCTTGCCCCTTGATTGCCGGAGTCTTGTTGTTAGCCGATGTCGTTACTTGCCGGTGTGTTCTTGCCGTCTAGCTTGTTGAATACACTTTGCCTTGGTCTTGTCTTGTCAAGTCAGTCACCTTTTTTAGTAGAGCTAATCAGCCAATGCCACGTGTCCCAGCAGCGGGATTAAGTCAGTGATTATCGAGAGAAACATATCATTTTGTGTCAAATCTTGCCTTTTAGAGAGAGAAACTCTAGGAAGAAGAAGGAGAAGTTTGAGCAAGAGAGAGTGAACTTCCAAGCTTGATCGTTGGAGCTTGAACCGTTAGATTCAAGTTTTGAGGTTAGAATCTTAACTTACTCTTGTTGTTCTTATTGATCATCTAGCTGCATTGCACGAACAAACCTGTTTTGCACGTCATACATTGATTTAAAGTTGGTTTTAGAAAGAGAAAATGGTTTTCATGTGTTCTTGAAGAAAAGCCTCATTTGATCCGAAAGTTTGCATTAAGGCTCATGTCTTTGTGTTTGTTTTGATAAGATCCTTGCGTATGAGTACCCAGGTCCATGTTTTTGAATTCATAGCATGAAATCTCAGCTTTTGTAATAGCAAGTTTTGATCTTTGCATTCATCTTCCTCATGCTCATGTTCTTCATGTTCTTCGTGTTTATCAAGAGGGAAACCCAGATTTTCCCAACTTCGCTTTTGAATGTGGCCATCAAAGCCACACCTCGGCAAGGAGGTGTGGGACCTCGTCCTAGACCTGGTAGTTGCCAGCATGTTTTTCCAAAGATAAGAAACTGTGTCTTGATTTGATTTAACTTAGTTTTGAAGAATGCCGATATCATTTGTATGCATGTGAAGCTTGTTTATTGTTTTGAGTAGTGCATTCAATAGACTTTGCCATGTGTTTGTAGGACTTGGACTTGCCTTGACCCCGACGTTGAAGAACTCTGTGAGTGGTATTTTTAATAAGCTATGTTATCAATGTTTTGATGAGTTTTGCTTTTCTTTGTTTTGAAAGGGTATTTGTTAAGCATGAATGATTGTCCTTAGTTTTGTGTCTCGTATTATACTTGCTTTGAATGACTTTCTCGGAAAGTCCCTTGTGCTGGAGGACTCCAAACTTTCGCAGCACATCTCGTTTGAAGGTCCCTTGTGCTGGAGGACTCTAAACTTTCGCAGCACGTCTTGTCTTGAAAAGTCCCTTGTACTGGAGGATTCTAAACTTTCGCAGCACTCTCGTGTTAAAAGGCTACGGGCCTTTGTAACATAGGTCCCTTGTGCTAGAGGACTCTAAACTTTTGTAGCACCCTTGTTTGAGATGTCTCCCTTGTTTTGTCTTGTTTTGCCACAGACGATTTACCGCGTGGATATGTTTACCGGAATGTTATCATTGTAATATGTTGATGCTAGTAAGCATCCCTTGAAACTTTGAAGATTTGTTAGATGGACGAGGTCCATCCCTTGTTATCTAAAGTTTTGACTTGTATTGTTTTGAAATGACTTCGGCTATTATTCATGCAAACCCCTTTATTATTTATACCATTCACTGAGTATCCAAGCTCACCCTCTCTATATATATGTAGGTGATGAGCAAGAAGGCGATGACGCCTAGATGTGATTCTGGAGCTTATTTTGGATTTTGATTATGTCGGCTTAACCTGTAATTACGTCGGCAGTCTTGAAAATTATGCTTCTCGATTTGTAATACTTGTATGTTGCATACGTCGGCTTGAGAAGCCTTTTGATCAAGATGTGTGTGTTGTATGCATGTTATGTCGGCAGTGAGGATGTCGGCAATCCTGAAGATTTTGCTTCTAGCTGTATTTCATGTATTTTTTTCATGTCGGCTTGTGAAGCCCTTTTGTAATATGTATTTTTGGTACTCCATTCTATTTGGATTTAAGTTGTAAAGCTATGTAAAGTTGTATGCCATTCCATCTAACTTATGCACTGCTCTTATGGACCAATTTGATTTGTATGTATCACTTCCGTACTTGTGAGTCCCATATATATTTACACTCTGTTGTGTGTGGATTTTGAAAGATGGCCTTCGGTAATCTCGGATTACTAGCCATCACGGCACCAAACTACTAGGGGCGGTTTGGGGTCGTGACAGATTACTTAGTAAATTTTTAGTACATTCTCATTAAATTACTCAGAAAATTCCCAGAAAATTCTCAGTAAATTCCCAATAAATTACTTTATAAATTCTCAGTAAATTGTCAGTAAATTACCCAGAAAATTCTCAGTGAATTCACAGTAAATTACTGAGTAAAATTCCCAGTAAATTCTCAGAAAATTCCCAGTAAATTCACAGTAAATTACTCCGTAAATTCCCAGTAAATACTCAGTAAATTCCTAGAAAATTTTCAGTAAACACTTAGTAAATTACTCGTAAATTACTTAGTAAATTTCTAGTAAATTCCCAGTAAGTTCTAAATAAATTCCTAGGAAACTCTGAGTAAATTCCCAGCAAATTCAAATTAAATTACTTAGCAAATTCCCAGTAAATTCTAAGTAAATTACTCAGTGAATTCACAGTAAATTACTCAGCAAATTCTAAGTAAATTCCCAGTAAATTTTCATTAAATTACTCAGTAAATTCCAAGTAATTTCTCAGTAAATACTTAGTAAATTCTAAGTAAATTATCCTTAAATTACACATTAAATTCCCAATAAATACTCTGTAAATTCCTAGTAAATTATCAGTAAATTACTGAGTAAATTCCAACTAAGTTACTCAGAAAATTCTCAGAAAATTCCCAGTAAATTACAAGTAAATTCTCATTAAATTCCTAGTAAATTACATAGTAAATTCCAAGTAAATTCTCAGTAGATTACTGAGTCAATTCTCTGTAAATTCTCAGTAAATTCCTAGTAAAATACTTAGTGAATTCCTAGTAAATTACATAGTAAATTACCAGTAAATACTCAGTAAATTCACCTTAAATTCTCGGTGAATTCGTAGCAAATTCTTAGTAATTACGCAGTAAATTCGCAGTAAAATCCCAGCAAATTCCAAGTAAATTCTCAGAAAATTACTCAGTAAATTCCAAGTAAATTCTCAGTAAATTACTGAGTAAATTCCCAGTAAATTCTCGGTAAGTTTCTCAACAAATTCCCACTAAATTTTCGGTAAATTACTCAGTAAATTCCCACTAAATTCTCAGAAAATTACTTAATTAATTCCTAGTAAATTAATGAGTAAATTCCCAGTAAATTACTCAGTAAATTCTCATTAAATTAGTAAGTTAATTCCCAATAAATTCCCCTCAAAATACTCAACAAAATTCAGAGTAAATTCAGAGTAAATTCTCATTAAATTACGCATTTAATTCCCAGTAAATTCCCAGTAAATTACTCAGTTAAAACCTAGTAAATTAATGAGAAAATAGTCTATAAATTCTCTGTAAATTACTTAGTAAATTCCCTGTAAATTCTCATTAAATTACTCAGTTAATTCCCAGTAAATTCCTAGTAAATTACTCAGTAAATTCCTAGTAAATTCTCAGTAAATTCTCCTCAAACTACTCAGCAAATTCATAGTAAATTACTGAGTAAATTCCCAGAAAAATTACTCAGTAAATTCTCAGTAAATTAGTCAGTAAATTCCCAGTCAATTCTCATTAAATTACTTTGTAAATTTCCAATAAATTCTCAGTAAATTACTCTTTAAATACCCAGTAAGTTACTCAGTAAATTCCCAGTAAATTTTCAGTAAATTACTCAGTAAATTCTCAGTAAATTACTCAGTAAATTTCTAGTAAATTCTCATTAAATTACTCAGTAAATTCCCATCAAATTCTCAATAAATTACTCAATAAATTCTCAATAAATTACTCAGTAAATTCGCAGCAAATTCTTATTAAATTACTTAGTAAATTCCCCGTAAATTCTCAGTAAATTACTCAGTAAATTCTCCTCAAACTACTCAGTAAATTCATAGTAAATTACTGACTAAATTCTGAGTAAATTAATGAGTAAATTCCTAGTAAATTACTCAGTAAATTCCCCCTAAATTCTCAGAAAATTCCTAGTAAATTCTCATTAAATTATTCAGAAAATTTCCAAAAAATTCTCAGTAAATTACTTAGTAAATTTGTGGTACATTCTCATTAAATTACTCAGCAAATTCCCAGAAAATTCTCAAAAAATTACTCAGTAAATTCCCAGTAAATTACTTTGTAAATTCCCAGCAAATTGTCAGTAAATTACCCAGTAAATTCTCAGTAAATTAACAGTGAATTCACAGTAAATTACTGAGTAAAATTCCCAGTAAATTCTCAGTTTGAACATGTTGTAAAAATAGGGGGTCCCACTACAAGACTCATAATATATTTTGAACATGTTGTAGTAGATTATTTCTTGACTCTTTACATTTTGAAAATTTTCCACGAAGACCCAACTTTGAAGAATCACTCCAAGGGTCAACATCAATAATTGGCGCTCCAACAAAAGAAGACAAAATCCGTAGAAGATAAGGATTCTCCTCAGATATCAGAAAAATGCACGCCAAGAAAAGACAAAAAAGATTTTGCAAATATTTTGTGTCTGTAATTATTTGAGCCTGTTAGTGATAAGGATTTTCCTTCACTCACTACTTTAATAAAGTGGATATTTCTTATCCTGCTTTATTAAAGAAAGCTGTGAAAATCTTTATATGTGTCTTGTAATAAATTATAGTGTCAAAATTTTGTCAAAAAATGAGGATTGAATGATATGCGATGGGGCCCAAAGCAGTACCCGATATCATTATCCTAATCTTTTATTGATAAGATTTTATCCATAATAATAACTTATGTCCAAATCTATGCATTTATGGCATAGATATTATTATATGAATCTAGGTAGTCTAGGTAGGAGTCTATGGTCTAGGTAAAATAGCCTTTAGACTTTTTTGTTTTCTTTGCCAAAACTTTTGACGTAATGATTTTTTGGACTTGTATGTATCAACTTTGTGTATAAATTGGCATGTTTGCCAACGGATGAAGCAGAATGAAAAACACCCCTTCACTCTGCATTGTAAAAATTTCCAACCCCTCTCAAAAAATCTCTAAGTGTATTAAGTTTTTCAGAGTTTCAGAGTCTGTACTATAATCTTTGTAAGTGTATTTCTTATTAATATGAAGTGTGAGTAGTTTCTCTTTTTCCTTAAATATTTCAAAAGGGTAACTCTTCTATTCTAAAAATTTATTTTTTTTTTTGGAAAAACTAAGTTTATGGAATGCTTGTTTGATCATTAATATTACATGCTTTGAACCTTCGTAGTATCTGCTATTTTCTATTTTGTTACTGAGTGACCTTAGCTGAAGAGCCCGTGTGAGCCGTGGTTAGGCGTTGGAGGGCAAATTGTAGGCAGAAAGGGAAAGGTAAAATTTAGAAAATAAAAATATACTATGTTGAACGAGGCTTAGCTTCAAGGTGGGGGTACATGTAATGAAAACAAACATTGCCTAAAAATAATTTTTACCAAAGAAAAAGAATTTTAGAATAAAAGGAGAGCAACCTGAGTAGAAATATTAAGGAAATATTGTCCATAAAAGAAATTTAAAAAATCAAAACTTTATGCCCTTAGAAGATAAACTTAGGATTAAAATCAAAATTAGTACTGAACTCATACAAGAATTAGAAGATCAAATATCAAGATATCAGTTTCTTTTATCATTAGCTTCTGGAAGATCTTTAGAAAATTATAGTTTAAAAATTTCTCAGATAAATAAACAACTAACTGTAAAACAAGAAGCCTTAAAATTAGCCATACAACAGCTGGAAGACCTTTTAGTATAACTGTAGAATTAATTAGATAATTCTCAGCCCAATTTTAAAATAGTTGTAGACCACTAACTCATCCCCCCTTAAAAAATTGGTATCAGAGCAGTGTTCGGTTTTAGGACAGTTTAAGTTAGTTTATGCATTTTGCTTATGGTAATAGAGTAGTTTTTATTTTTGGAAATTTTAGTTATAAAGTTCATATCATAGTAGCTTGTAATACTTTTAAAGTAGGAGTTAATTTTGTGTATGAAAAAAGTAGAGTATCTAGATTTAGAACTCAACAGCCATAACCATTGTCTTAACATAGATAAAAATAAATTTCGTTGTAATTTCGAAAATACTTGTACACATTAGCTTCATAGTGAACATAATCCCCAACTAAATAACATCATAGATTATCAGATTAACTTTGCAGAAAATATCAAAAAGGACATAGATAAAATTAATAATCTTTTTATTTCATCCATAGATCATCTTCGTAATAATCATAGTATAATTAAAAATCAAGATAAAAAATTAGATTATATCCAAGATCAGTGTAGTTCAATTTTACAAAAAAGAATAGATTTAAATTTAGAAAAATTTCCCACAAAATTAGAAATAGAAGCCCTAATTTCAACCACAAATAATAGCAGCCCAAAACAAATAGAGTTAGAATTTAAACATTTAATTGAAAAAATCCATAATCAGATAAATCAAATAGCTAAACAAATAGAACAAATCAACCAAATTCAAGATAATTTAAAACAGAAATTAAAAATTTTAGAACAACTTGTAAGATCTTAGTTTATGAGTAGTGATAAGAAGGCTAATAGAGACTACCAGATTATTTTAAAACAGGCAGAAGATTTTCATAATAACCCAGAAGGAATCAGTAGCTATCAAGGAATAAATTAGTCAGATAAAATAACAGTAAGACAAAATAATATAGAAATTTTATTTTTAATTAGAGTGTGTGAAAAATTTGAATATCTATCAGAACAACTACACAGCTTAGAAAATCGTCTAGCTTCTTGAGAAAAAATAATACTTCAAAAAGGAAAAGGAGTAGAAGGACAAACTAATAGACCCCAATCTCAAGTAATTGAAGAAGATATAGCCAGATATTTTGAAAAGCTTAAATTACCAAGAAAATCCACCTGTAGAATTTACAGAAAATAAAAATGTTTAAACAGCTAATAAAAGGAAGTAGTAGTAAAAAGCGTAATGAAGATGGAGATATTAAAGTGGAAGAATTTATAGATGTAGAACAACAAATAGAAAAATTTAAAAAAGAAAAGTTAGAATTAATTCTAGCTAAATATGTGTATAAGCTAGGTAAGATTCACAAAAAAACAATATTTATTTAAACACTATGGTGAACAGATTATTAGTGTAACTCAAGAAGATGAGAAAATAGAGCTAAATTTAATAGAAAGAGAAAGCTATAAATATGTAGTAAATGAACACCTTAAAATGACTCATTTAGGATTAGTAGTGGTAGGAGTTAAGGCTTTAACCAGAGAAAATTTAGGAACTAAAGTTTTTGTATGTCTCTATGATGATAGGTTTAATGATGTCGGATAGAGTATTTTAGGTAGCTATGAACTAGATATGAATTCGAAAGGAGGAATAGTTTATTTTACACCAAATTTTTTACTACCAACCTCGACCTTTCATAAAAAGATAAAAATAGGAATAAAGAGTAGATGATACAAAATGAAAAAAAGGAGAAAAGAATTTATTAGTTTGCACAGGATTTTCAGGATTAGCAGTCTCAGAAAGTAATACTCACTATAGACTTACAAATGATCAGATAGTTAAATTATTAGGTGCAAAAGGAATAAAATCAGTACCAGCTAAAAAATTTAATTCTGAAGATAATGCAACACTAGATTGGAAACTAGGAGATTTTCTAGGACAAAAGAGATTAGCCCCTCAAGATAATTTATTATACCAAACAGCAGATGGAAATTATGCAGTAAGATTTACTCAGTATACTTATGTAGCACCAGAAAAATCTGAAGATGATGAATTTAGTAGTATAGATAAGGAAGAAAATCAAGATAATCGTAGTAAAATAAATCAGCTTTACGTAATGACAGAAGAAAAAACTATATCACAAAATAAGATATATAACATTGATGAGATAGATTTAGAAAAATTTACCCTAGAAGACATGAATAAAATACTAGATGCTAGATATTATGAATACTTAGCCAGAGGAGATACCCATGACGAAGCAGTGTCATTTTTGGATCAGGAATTTCATACAGAATATGTAGATGATATCATAGAAGATAATATACATCCTAGCAAAATATTTAGAATACCAGGACAATCTAACCTAGAAGATACTTTTTACATGAATACAGAAAGCTCAGGAACCAATAACCCACAACCTACTGTAGAAGATCCAATAGAACCAATGCATTATGCAGTAGGAGGAAGAAGACCATTAGCTAGTTCAGGACATAGTCACGCAGACCCAAATAAAAGCTATAAGTTTCATGGAAAGCGTAGACAACTAGATATGAGTATACAATTACAGCCAGTCAATAATCAAGGAACCATTTTAGATTTAGCCAGATTCGACCCTCAGATATGGCAGGAAGTAATAGAAAGATGGGAAAATGATGCAGTAAAAGCATGGATGACTAGTCCCTATGAATCAACGGATATGTGGGAATATATGGAGACACTTCTAGGAGATTCAGCTTATAATAATTATTTAACTTTCAAAGGGAAATATGAAGAAACAATTAAACAGCTCAAAGAATTAGGAAATAACCCGTGGAATTTTACAAATTTTATTAAAGAAATACTTATAGGATATGATCCATCTAGAGGAAATGATTCCGCTCAAACCGTAGCATTAATTGAGTTAGACCAAATAACATTAGGAAGTTGGAAATATGTTGTACCTTTTAGTAGAGAATACTTAGCCTTAGTAGCAAGAACTGGAAAAAGTTTTGATGAAGAAATAGGAAATAAATATTTTAGAAAATTACCAGGAGAATTAGGAAGAGAGATAGAAAACAAATGGTCAATTTATTATGCAAGTTTACCAGCAAAAATAGCCACAGGAGAATTAAGAATAAGAGGAACTTTAGGAATAGGACCTAGAATAGTTTTTACATTTTATAAGCTCAGAGAAAAATATTGGAAGAAAAAATATAGAAAACCATGGAAAAAACAAAAATTCATTAGAAAAAGTAGAACTTTTAATAGGACAAATTATAAGAAATTACCCAGAGAAGAAAAAGATAAAAGAAAACAAAGATATGTTAGAAAACTCAACAGTAAAAAATGCAATTTTTTTATATGTGGAGAACCCAATCATTTTGCAAAAAATTGCCCAAAAAGACAAAGACCAAATACTAATAAACAAATAGAAAGACTGCATATTATAGAAGACTTAGAAGAAGATATAGTTAGAATAACTAGTGATGATTCAGAAGTATATAGCATAGTCAGCGATTATGAATATCAAATAGAAGCCATAAGTTCAGATAGTGATTCAGAAAGTGATACGAATATAGATAGTCTTTTAGGACAACTCAACCAGGAAATAGGACTAACTCCTTCCCAAGATACTTTCTTTATGATGGAATGTAATGTAGATACTGAATGTCAGCATAACTTTCAAATAGGATTAGGATTTGATACCACTAGATGTAGCTATTGTAGTTGGTTTCTAGCTAAAGATAAACGAGCTCAATGTTTATTATGCAGCATAACCTATTGTATAGTCTGTCTAGAAAAATTAAATATGACACATAAGATAGCATTAGGAAATACTAAAGAAGATCATAGTCTAGAAAGCAGAGAATTACATTTAACAATTAGAGAATTAGAACTACAAGTAAGAGAACTTAAGGTACAAATACACGAGATAGAAACTAAGACTAGTTTTGACATAGAATGTTTAGAACTAGAGAATAGACAGCTTAAACAGCAGCTAGAACAATTTCAGAATAAGTACCCTTTAAAAGACAAACTGATTGAAGAACATATGAATTCATTAGAATTAGTCAACCTAGTTGATTCTCAACCCTTTAGTCAATACTCTAAAGCCCAACCAGATACTACATCTTTACCATTCAATTATCCGGTTATACCTAAACCAAATTTAGTTGAGATCTCATGTGTAATCAAGTTTGCAGCAAAAACCCTTAGTATAGATGCCATGATAGATACAGGAGCTAGTAAATCATATATTGAACAACAAGTAGTTCCACCAGGATGGAGGCACAACTTTAACAACCCCAGCTTTAGTTAGTATAGCCGACGGCACTAAACAGACATACACACATTGCATCAATGGAGCACAGATTAGTTTCATCATCTAGGTTCTCAAGATCAGCATATAGAATGGTTTCCTTTACCTCAGGTTTGGATTGGAAATACCCGACAGAATCATCCTTTCATCTTAGGACTTAATTTCATACTTAGTTTACAAGGTGGCATGTTTCTCAGCCAACACAACATTAGTTTCTTCAAGCGAACTGTACATACCCCAACAACATATGCCCTTAGCACCATCGCCCATTCCTCAGGGTTGCATGCGAAGCGTGGTGGTACCATAGGAGTAGATTCAGTTCCCGCTAGTTTTTTATTTCCAAGTAGAACTATTTTTCCCGAGCTAGCCCAAAAGTATATACCTAATGCGATAGCAAATACTTCTTTAGAAAATTTAGATATAGAAAATTATGATTTAGAAGAGATTGATTTTGAAGATAAGGGAGATTATTGGAACCTAGAAGATTTTAAACAACCAGCTAACTTAGAATTAATTTTCGCAAAAGTAGGAAAAATAAAGAAAAAACCAATGTACAGAAGAACAAAAAATGATTTAGATGAGATAATAAGATTAGCTGAAACAACAGAAATTTTAGGAGAACAGCCCATGAAATATTGGGAAAGAAATAAAATTTTAGCCAGTCTAGATATAAAAAATAAAGATTATAGGATTACCTCAGCACAAATAGATCATACACCAGCAAACATAGAAGAATTTATAACTCAGATTAAGGAATTACTAGATTTAGGAGTAATTAGACCCAGCAATAGCCCGCACAGGAGCGCAACATTTATGGTTAGAAATCATGCAGAGATAAAAAGAGGAAAAGCTAGAATGGTTATAAATTATAAAAGATTAAATGATAATACAGAAGATGATAAACATAATATACTAGATAAAGACCAACTCATAAATAGAATACAAACAGCAAAGATATTTAGCAAATTTGATTATAAGTCAGGATTTTGGCAGATTAAAATGGAAAAGGAAAGCATACCATGGATAGCCTTCTGTTGCTCTCAAGGACATTATGAGTGGCTAGTTATGCCTTTTGGATTAAAAAATGCACCTTCCATATTTCAGCGTAAAATGGATAGTATATTTAATAAATATAGTTTTATACTGGTATATATAGATGACATATTAGTGTTCAGTCCAGATAAAAATAGTCACATAGATCATTTATATATAGCATTATGGAGATTATGATGCAGGAGGAGGAAGAGGGGCAGAGAGGCCCCAAGAGGAGTCATGATGGCCAGGGTGATGGCAAGAGGCAGAGGGGTTCTAACCCTCAGCAATGGTATTAAATAAACCTTACATAGAATTTTTAGGAATGGAGCTAGGAGATGGAAAAATTAGGTTACAACCTCATATAGTCAAGAAAATTTTAGATTATCCAGATAAATTAGAAGATACAAAGCAACTTCAATCTTTTTTAGGAATTTTAAATTATGCACGAATGTATATTTTCTTTTATTCGGGACTGTTAGGACCCCTTTATAGTAAGACCACACCCACAGGACAGAAATATTTCAATCAGCAAGATATAGCTCTAGTTAGAAAAATAAAAGACATTTGTAAAAATCTACCAGACCTACAACTTCCCTTAGAATCAAAATACATAGTTGTAGAAACAGACGCAAGTCAATTAGGATGCGGAACAATATTATTAGCTAAACCTAGTAAATATGACAATAAAAGTAAAGAATGCATTTGTAGATACAGTTCTGGAAAATTTAAAGAAAAAGATACAACTATGACCAGCCTAGATTTTGAAATATTAGGAGTAGTATACGCAATAAATAAATTTAGATTATTTTTGCACAAACCTTTTATAATTAGGACAGATTGTGAAGCCATAGTTCGATTTCATAACAAACTAAACGAGCGTAAATTAAGTACTGGAAGATGGGCAAAATTTTTAGATTGTATAGTAGGACAAGGATATAAAGTAGAATTTGAGCATATTAAAGGAAGTGATAATAGATTAATAGATTGGTTAAGTAGAAAAATTTATTTAGAAAAAGAAGATAACCAGTTTAATTTTTGTGCAGATAATGGATAACAGCAAGACCATGAACTTTGAGGGATTTTCTCTTCCTATTCATGAAGGCAGAACCAAGTTCAGACCTTTAACAGGGATTGAGTTAGACCCAGTTCAACAGTGTCTTTTAGATAACCTTTGGAACAGTCAGAACCACCCAGCTAAACGCCTTTCAGCCCTAAACTCTCTCAGTATATATTTTTCAAAAATCCAAAGCAAGCCCTTGTCTAAAAGTTTTTCTTTTTATGTAGTAGCTAAAGGAACCAAGCCTGGTATTTACCATGATTGGACAGAAGTAGAACCCTTAGTCAAATATTTTCCCACACCTCAGTTTAAAGGATTTTATGATTTTGAGTCAGCCAGTACCTATGCCCGAAGACAAATAGGAACCAGTTACTTTATTAGTCAGATAGCTACAGATTACCTGGACACATTGAGCAGGATGACAACCAATCTTGCTACCAGTGGAGTTCAAGCTAGCTAAATATTTGGAAGCAGTAGTACAGGCAGTAGTAGTTCTAACCCTCAGATAGATTCTCAGAATCCTCTCCAGATGTGTAGACACTATGAAGGCCTTTCCAAAAATTTCAAGAAAATTATGGATAAAGGCAAAAGAGTCAGTGAAGAGCTAGACCAGCTCCGAGACGAAGAAAAACAATTGAGAGCAACCGTTCGAACCCTAACCAACCAGCTTAAAAAATTAGCTCCAGAAAGAACACCTACCTCCTTACCTAGCTTAGAAATCAAACAACTCACCAGTGAGGAATTTGATCAATTGAGTGCTAGAATGTATTTCTTCAGGCATTCTATCATTCGATCCTTTTGTGAGAAAAGCCATGTAATGGAAGACCTAAAACCCTATATTTACACCTTAGCCAAAGATAGCAGAAATAACGAGTTAGTCATTATTCAGCAATTTCTTCAAGATCTCTCCATAGCAAGAGTTGACTGCCCTGGCCTAGCTTATCAATGGACCTATACCTATGAAGATGAAGAGCAGCCCTGTTTAGATGAAGAAAAATGCAATAAGAGGTCAGAATATTTTGGTAGATGTCAGTGTAACCTAGACTTCAGCATTTGCCTTTGCCAAATAAATCTAGCTACTTTAGAACCATTGGAGATAGAAATCAGGGGCGAAACTCGTTATCTAACAGCCCCAAAATTGTTAGATTACGGCTTTGTCTCCAGACTAATTTTCACAGATCCAGATCAGACAGATAGCTTTGGACATAAGCTTGCTCATGCAGTACTGTACGTAATGGAAGAACATCATCCGTATGTGGAAGCTTTGATAGATAGCAAACTACCAGAATGGAAGGGAATATGGTGCAATCCAGCTAAACACAAAATGTACCTCAGAGGAACCTCTACATTCCCAGGATACCCAGGACTTCTCAAAGGAGACCCTGGCCATGCAGAAGATTTCCACTCAAAGACTAGCTCAATAAATGGAGAAAATTTGCCAGCGATTCATTATTAGCATATAATGGAAATTATGGACATCTAGTCTGTGAAGATAAACATCGGAAGATACATTGTAATTTAGCCATCCCAGGATATCCATTCAGCAAAGAGACATTTGTCGATGAAAGTCAGTACCCTAACTATTAGCATGGCGTCTCTCATGAATCACGGGTGATGGGAGAGAATGATCAAGAATGGTACGATGAACCACCCATGGGAGATGGGGATGACTTTTACGACCAACTCTCAGCAGTGACCTGGACGACCTAGCAGACAGAATGTATGGGTAAAAAAAAAAAACAAGGAATTTTGTAGTGGGACCTCCTATTTTTTTTTTTACCTATACATTCTGTCTGCTAGGTCGTCCAGGTCTGCTGCTGAGAGTTGGTCATAAAAGTCATCCCCATCTCCCATGGGTGGTTCATCGTACCATTCTTGATTATTCTCTCCCATCACCGGTGATCATGGGAGACGCCATGCTGATAGTTAGGGTACTGACTTTCATCGACAAATGTCTCTTTGCTGAATAGATATCCTGGGATGGCTAAATTACAATGTATCTTCCGATGTCTATCTTCACAGACTAGATGTCCATAATTTCCATTATATGCTAATAATGAATCGCTGGCAAATTTTCTCCATTTATTGAGCTGGTCTTTGAGTAGAAATCTTCTGCATGGCCAGGGTCTCCTTTGAGAAGTCCTGGGTATCCTGGGAATGTAGAGGTTCCTCTGAGGTACATTTTGTGTTTAGCTGGATTGCACCATATTCCCTTCCATTCTGGTAGTTTGCTATCTATCAAAGCTTCCACATACGGACGATGTTCTTCCATTACGCACAGTACTGCATGAGCAAGCTTATGTCCAAAGTTATCTGTCTGATCTGGATCTATGAAAATTAGTCTGGAGACAAAGCCGTAATCTAACAATTTTGGGGCTGTTAGATAACGAGTTTCGCCCCTAATCTCTATCTCCAATGGCTCGAATGTAGCTAGATTTATCTGGCAAAGGCAAATGCTGAAATCTAGGTTACACTGACATCTACCAAAATGTTCTGACCTCTTATTGCATTTTTCTTCGTCTAAACAGGGCTGCTCTTCATCTTCATAGGTATAGGTCCATTGATAAGCTAGGCCAGGGCAGTCAACTCTTGCTATGGAGAGATCTTGAAGAAATTGCTGAATAATGGCTAACTCGTTATTTCTGCTATCTTCGGCTAAGATGTAAATATAGGGTTTTAGGTCTTCCATTACTTGGCTTTTCTCACAAAAGGATCGAATGATAGAATTCCTGAAGAAATACATTCTAACACTCAATTGGTCAAATTCCTCACTGGTGAGTTGTTTGATTTCTAGGCTACGTAAGGAGGTAGGTGTTCTTTCTGGAGCTAATTTTTTAAGTTGGTTGGTTAGGGTTCGAACGGTTGCTCTCAATTGTTTTCTTCGTCTCGGAGCTGGTCTAGCTCTTCACTGACTCTTTTGCCTTTATCCATAATTTTCTTGAAATTTCTAGAAAGGCCTTCACAGTGTCTGCACATCTGGACAGGATTCTGAGAATCTATCTGAGGGTTAGATCTACTACTGCCTGTACTACTGCTTCCAAATATCTGGCTAACTGGAACTCCACTGGTAGCAAGAATGGTTGGCATCCTACTCAATGTGTCCAGGTAATCTTTAGCTATCTGACTAATAAAGTAACTGGTTCCTATTTGTCTTCGGGCATAGGTACTGGCTGACTCAAAATCATAAAATCCTTTAAACTGAGGTGTGGGAAAATATTTGACTAAGGGTTCTACTTCTGTCCAATCATGGTAAATACCAGGCTTGGTTCCTTTAGCTACTACATAGAAAGAAAAACTTTTAGACAAGGGATTGTTTTGGATTTTTGAAAAATATATACTGAGAGAGTTTAGGGCTGAAAGGCGTTTAGCTGGGTGGTTCTAACTGTTCCAAAGGTTATCTAAAAGACACTGTTGAACTGGGTCTAACTCAATCCTTGTTAAAGGTCTGAACTTGGTTCTGCCTTCATGAATGGGAAGAGAAAATCCCCCAAAGTTCATGGTCTTGCTGCTCTCCATTATCTGCACAAAAATTAAACTGGTTATCTTCTTTTTCTAAATAAATTTTTCTACTTAAACAATCTGTTAACCTATTATCACTTCCTTTAATATGCTCAAATTCTACTTTATATCCTTGTCCTACTATACAATCTAAAAATTTTGCCCATCTTCCAGTACTTAATTTACGCTCGTTTAGTTTGTTATGAAATCTAACTATGGCTTCACAATCTGTCCTAATTGTAAAAGGTTTATGCAAAAATAATATAAATTTATTTATTGCGTATACTACTCCTAATATTTCAAAATCTAGGTTGGTCATAGTTGTATCTTTTTCTTTAAATTTTCCAGAACTGTATCTACAAATGCGTTCTTTATTTTTACTGTCATATTTACTAGGTTTAGCTAATAATATTGTTCCCCATCCTAATTGACTTGCGTCTGTTTCTACAACTATGTATTCTGATTCTAAGGGAAGTTGTAGGTCTGGTAGATTTTTACAAATGTCTTTTATTTTTCTTACTAGAGCTATATCTTGCTGATTGAAATATTTCTGTCCTGTGGGTGTGGTCTTACTATAAAGGGGTCCTGTTATTTTACTAAGGTTAGGAATATACATTCATACATAATTTAAAATTCCTAAAAAGGATTGAAGTTGTTTTGTATCTTCTAATTTATCTGGATAGTCTAAAATTTTCTTGACTATATGAGGTTGTAACCTAATTTTTCCATCTCCTAGCTCCATTCTTAAAAATTCTATGTAAGGTTTATTTAATACCATCTTTTTCTTGCTAATTATTATTCCATTATTTATGAATTCCTCTAATGTTATATACAAATGATCTATGTGACTATTTTTATCTGGACTGAACACTAATATGTCATCTATATATACCAGTATAAAACTATATTTATTAAATATACTATCCATTTTACGCTGAAATATGGAAGGTGCATTTTTTAATCCAAAAGGCATAACTAGCCACTCATAATGTCCTTGAGGGCAACAGAAGGCTGTCCATGGTATGCTTTCCTTTTCCATTTTAATCTGCCAAAATCCTGACTTACAATCAAATTTGCTAAATATCTTTGCTGTCTGTATTCTATTTATGAGTTGGTCTTTATCTGGTATATTATATTTATCATCTTCTGTATTATCATTTAATCTTTTATAATTTATAACCATTCTAGCTTTTCCTCTTTTTATCTCTGCATGATTTCTAACCATAAATGTTGCGCTCCTGTGCGGGCTATTGCTGGGTCTAATTACTCCTAAATCTAGTAATTCCTAAATCTGTGTTCTAAATTCTTCTATGTCTGCTGGTGTATGATCTATTTGTGCTGAGGTAATCCTATAATCTTTATTTTTTATATCTAGACTGGCTAAAATTTTATTTCTTTCCCAATATTTCATGGGCAGTTCTCCTAAAATTTCTGTTGTTTCAGCTAATCTTATTATCTCATCTAAATCATTTTCTGTTCTTCTGTATATTGGTTTTTTCTTTATTTTTCCTATTTTTGCAAAAATTAATTCTAAGTTAGCTGGTTGTTTAAAATCTTCTAGGTTCCAATAATCTCTCTTATCTTCAAAATCAATCTCTTCTAAATCATAATTTTCTATATCTAAATTTTCTAAAGAAGTATTTGCTATCTCATTAGGTATATACTTTTGGGCTAGCTCGGGAAAAATATTTCTACTTGGAAATAAAAAACTAGCGGGAACTGAATCTACTCCTATGGTACCTCCACGCTTCGCACGCAACTCTGAGGAATGGGCGATGGTGCTAAGGGCATATGTTGTTGGGGTATGTACAGTTCGCTTGAAGAAACTAATGTTGTGTTGGCTGAGAAACATGCCACCTTGTAAAATAAGTATGAAATTAAGTCCTAAGATGAAAGGATGATTCTGTCGGGTATTTTGTGACGCCCCAAATTTTTTTTTGGACATCATAATAAGATTTAGGACTTAAAATCAATGTTGCCATCAAACATCACTAATATCCATTAATTAACAACCCAAAATTTTTAAGGTTTTCAAATTATAATTCCAATAGAACTTAAAACTTGGTCTCGGTACACAAAAAGAAATTTAAAACCACTGCGAAAGAAAAGGTAGAGAAATATAGGAAATGGCTTGTGGAATATAGGGACTCTTCAAGCTAACCAAGGCTGAATGTCACCTTGCACG
>NW_021026855.1:32439-51983 GCF_004153795.1 Camellia sinensis
AAGATTAGTTTGAGTTAAACTTGGCAACTTAAGCCAATGAAACTATTAGTTGCCTAAGGTAATTATTTCCTAGAACATAAGGGAGAAGAAGCTTGGAGAAGGACGGATAGAGTTACGGAGAAACTTTCTTCTTGAGAATTAGAAGAGAAAGTAAGGGAAAATAAATGGAAATAGGAAGAAAATTCAAATTTATCCTTTTGGACGTGAGAATTGAGCACGTTGTTGGTTAAGAAAACATTAAATGAGTTTCCTAAGTTAAACTAATCTCGTTTAGTAAATTCTGTTTTTTCGAGGCTAACTAAGATTAGTTTGAGTTAAACTTGGCAACTTAAGCCAATGAAACTATTAGTTGCCTAAGGTAATTATTTCCTAGAACATAAGGGAGAAGAAGCTTGGAGAAGGACGGATAGAGTTACGGAGAAACTTTCTTCTTGAGAATTAGAAGAGAAAGTAAGGGAAAATAAATGGAAATAGGAAGAAAATTCAAATTTATCCTTTTGGACGTGAGAATTGAGCACGTTGTTGGTTAAGAAAACATTAAATGAGTTTCCTAAGTTAAACTAATCTCGTTTAGTAAATTCTGTTTTTTCGAGGCTAACTAAGATTAGTTTGAGTTAAACTTGGCAACTTAAGCCAATGAAACTATTAGTTGCCTAAGGTAATTATTTCCTAGAACAAAAGGGAGAAGCTTGGAGAAGGACGGATAGAGTTACGGAGAAACTTTCTTCTTGAGAATTAGAAGAGAAAGTAAGGGAAAATAAATGGAAATAGGAAGAAAATTCAAATTTATCCTTTTGGACGTGAGAATTGAGCACGTTGTTGGTTAAGAAAACATTAAATGAGTTTCTTAAGTTAAACTAATCTCGTTTAGTAAATTCTGTTTTTTCGAGGCTAAGTAAGATTAGTTTGAGTTAAACTTGGCAACTTAAGCCAATGAAACTATTAGTTGCCTAAGGTAATTATTTCCTAGAACATAAGGGAGAAGAAGCTTGGAGAAGGACGGATAGAGTTACGGAGAAACTTTCTTCTTGAGAATTAGAAGAGAAAGTAAGGGAAAATAAATGGAAATAGGAAGAAAATTCAAATTTATCCTTTTGGACGTGAGAATTGAGCACGTTGTTGGTTAAGAAAACATTAAATGAGTTTCTTATGTTAAACTAACCTCGTTTAGTAAGTTCTCTTTTTTGGAGGCTAACCAAGATTAGAGGGAGGAGAAGGACCGAGAGAGTTCAAGAGAAACATTCTTCTTGAGAGCTAGAGGAGAAAGTTAGATAAAAGAAAAGGAAATATGATTAAAATTAAAGCGCGTTCAAGATTAGTTTGAGTTGAACTTGGCCAGTTAGTCTGATGAAACTATTAGTCGCCAAAGCTAATTAGTTCCTAGAACAAAAGAGAGAAGCACGGAGAAGGACGGAGAGAGTCAGAAAAAAACTTCCTTCTTGAGTGGTAAAAGAGAAATTTAGAGAGAAATAAATGTAAGGGGAATAGGATAAAGACTGAATCGAATTCAAATTGATCCTTTTGGACTTAACAATTGAACACCTAGCTGATTTAAAAAAAATCTTCAATGAGTTGCTTAAGTAATCCTATTATCGTCAAGCTACAATCACTTTGCCCATTCTCTTTCATGGAGGTTAAGAAAAATTAGTTTGAGTTAAGTTTGGCCACTTGAGCTAATGAAGCTAGTAGTTGCCTAACTTAGTTAGTTCGAGACCAAACGAGTGAAGGGAGGAGAAGGACCGAGAGAGTTCAAGAGAAACATTCTTCTTGAGAGCTAGAGGAGAAAGTTAGATAAAAGAAAAGGAAATAGGATTAAAATTAAAGCGAGTTCAAATCATCCGTTTGGACTTGAGAATTGAACACTTAGGTGATTTATGAAACCTTAAATGAGGTGCTTAAATTAATTTACGAAACCTCAAATGCGGTGCATAAGTTAAACCAATACCGTTAAGCTACAATTGCTCAGTAGATTCTCTTTCCTGGAGGCTAAGCAAAATCAGTTCGAGTTAAACTTTACAACTTAAGCCAATGAAACAATTAGTTGCCTAAGGTAATTATTTTTTTTTTTTTTTTGGGTGAATAAGAGATAAAATAAAACAAGAAAATTTACACAATTACAAGGGGCATACCCCAGGACCTAACACAGCTATACAGGAAACCAAAACCAAAAGCCCATCAACCTGTTCACCATCCCTATAATCTAGCAATAGGAAGAGTGAACAAGAAATATAAACATTTATAGCAGCCTAGACGAAAAGGAAAAAACAAAATGAAGCATTGATCCAGGAGGCTACGGCCTTGACAAAGAAACTCCAGCAACTGTAGCACCAAGCAAGATAGACGACACTGTATCTGCAGGTGCACGAGCCAAAAACAGTAAACCCCAATAAAATATAAAAATTCCCTACACAGCCCGTAGGGATAGGAAATAGGACCCAAAGCAAAACCAACCAGTTGAGATATGTGCAAACCGAAACATGGTTGCTTAGGAAGCTATTAAATACACAAAGATGCACAAAATTCCTCCTACACAGCCCGTAGGGATAAGCGAAATACGCTATAAAACTATGTAAATAATACAAAGAAAGACAACTGATTTTCTCTCTCATGTAGCACAGCAAGGCGCTTGAAGCAGCCATCACCACAGTACAAACACACCCCACCAACTGCCTCCCGAACCTGTGCAGAAAGTAGTCATCACCCTTCCACACCATAAAGCAAAAATACCAGCAGCATCCTCCTATAACTACACTGTAAGAAACACCACACCTCCGCACCATCAAGTAAGCCTGCCGAAAATCATAAAGGAGAAGAAATAACAAACACACTGTATAGGAGCTCTCCACACTTGGCCCACAACACAGCATGTCCCTCCACTCCATATATAATCTCACATCACTAGGCCCACAACTCACATGATACCTCAAGAGAATCAGATAGACATTATACTTGAAAGCTCCAAAAATCTGCACAAACCATATATAAAATATAATAAAGATTAGCGCAAAACATGTGTACTGTCTCTCATCACTCAACCCACAATGTCTAGATATACTTTGGTTGCTCACAACACTCAACCCTCCATTCGGCCACTTCAATTTGGGAGATGACTTAGGATTCATCATAACCTGCAAAAGAGCACCCAGTTAGTAAACCCCACAAGAGATGCTCACCATCACTCGACCCTCAATGTAGGTAAACTCACACCACTCATTCTCCTGCCATCTGCAATAGCATGGTGCTGCTGCATGATTTTGTAAGGTAGATTCCATTCCTCCAAAAACCAATTATCACCTGCAGAAATTTTAACATTTTCCATAGAAAGAAGCCTACCCCTAATCATTTGGATAATAGAGTTAGTAACAACCTCTTCAGGCTTTAGGGCCTTACTGAAGATTCTACTATTCCTATCCATC
Organism: Camellia sinensis; assembly: GCF_004153795.1. Lineage (NCBI taxonomy): Eukaryota > Viridiplantae > Streptophyta > Magnoliopsida > Ericales > Theaceae > Camellia > Camellia sinensis. Next base: position 35,856 of record NW_021026855.1, read on the forward strand.
CAAATGTGGTAGACAGTGCAAAGAAATGACAGCTTCAGAATCACCACTTTCAAGGAGGTACCACTGGTGGATCTAACAGCAAAATCAACAGTTTCCAACCAAGGCAAAGAAGGCCAATTAGAATTGCACTTGGCAAGAATACCACCCCAAATCCTAGAAGAAAACCTACACCTAAAAAAAAGATGGGAATGATTCTCCTCAGGATCTTGACAGAAAGGGCAGCAAGGAGTGGGAACAAGACCAAATGTTTGAAGTCTATCACCAGTATTAAGTCTCTCATTTGTGGCCAACCAAGCAATAAAACTAACCCTAGGGATAGAAGGGGGACCCCAGATAAGTTTGGACCAAGAGACTTTAGGGCCCTTATCCCTCCAACAATCCCAAGCCGACTGGATAGAGAAGTTACCATCAGCAGACAAACTCCATACCACATTTTCCCCATTACCAATTTTGAATTTGATGTGAGGATAGATTAAATGCCTGAGAGACAGGATTTTCCTCCAGACCCATGAGGGATCACTAGGAGTCCTAACGGACCAAAAGCTCCTCCATTTTAGCAAGTAAGCCTTAACCCATTGGCACCACATTGAACAATCCCCACCAGAAAACAAGTACCAAACATGCTTGGCTATAGCAGCCTTGTTCCAGGTTGCCAAGTCCTTAAAACCAAGGCCACCCTCATTTTTTTTCCTGCAAATATATCTCCAAGCAATCTTAGCACTATGTTTTTTCAACTCAACCCCAGACCAAAGAAAAGATCTAAGGATGCTCTCAATGTCACCAATGATTTTCTTAGGGAGGATAAAAAGAGAGGACCAATACACTTGCATTGAAAACAGGATAGACTGGATGAGTTGGGCTCTACCAGCATAAGAAAGCAGTTTATTGGTCCAACTTTTAATCCTCTTAGTAATTCTCTCAACCAGAGTATGACAATCAGACACTTTAAGCTTGGTAGTGATAAGAGGCACACCAAGGTATTTCACCGGGAGGGAGCCCTCAGTAAAATTGGCAATCTGAAGAATATCCTCTTTAAGCTCACTACTACACCCCGAGAAAAAAATATTACTCTTACTAGAATTAGGGGTAAGACCCGACAGATCCCTAAATTCCTCCAATCCCTGCATGATAAGAGTAACAATACCAGGGTCCCCTTTGCTAAAAATCATCAAATCATCAGCAAAACATAGGTTGACAATTTTAGTTTTCTCACACCTCCAGTGGAATTTGAACAAAGGGCTCCTAGATTTCTCAGCCAAAATCCTGGCGAGAATTTCCATAGCCAACACAAAGAGATACGGGGACATAGGGTCTCCTTGTCTTAATCCCCTCGCCCCTTTAAAATACCCCTGAAGGCTCCCATTAATACAAATCTAGAAAGAAGGGCTCGTGATGCAAGCCTTTATCTAGGTAATCATACAAGGAGGGAAAGCCATAGCTTTAAGAATATCAATGATAAAGTCCCATCTCACAGTATCATAAGCCTTCATAATATCCACTTTCATGGCACACTTAGGAGAGTGAGAACTCCTATGGTAACCTCTCATAATCTCTTGGGACAGGAAAATGTTGTCCGAGATCCTTCTACCTTGGACAAACGCAGACTGCATAGGATCAATCCAATCAGGAAGGGCCAATTTAAGTCTATTAGCTATGATCTTAGCAATGCATTTGTAGATGGTATTACAACAAGAGATGGGTCAATAGTCACCAACATGAGTAGGATTAGGAACTTTAGGAATAAGAGCTATGATGGTACTATTAACCTTTGAAAGAAGTTTACCAGAGTCAAAGAAAGACTTAATAGCTAAAATGACATCCTTACCAACAATATCCCAAGAGCTCTTAAAAAAACCAGCGGAATACCCATCCGGGCCAGGGGCTCCTTGATTTCAGTTTTAGAAACAGGCTTGGACATCGAAACAGATTGAGAGAGAGAGACTTTTTTTTTGCACCAAAGATTGAATCCTCTCAAGACCCTTATACTGATCCATAGAGGGGGTACCAAATAAATTGATATAAAAATTGATAAAAGAGGTGTGGACATCAGTACTATGGGTAGACCTAGTACCATCACCCATGTCAACACTCAAGATTTTCCCTCTATTGATATTACTCTTCACTGACCTAAAAAAGAATTTGCTATTTCTATCCCCAAGGCCAAGCCACTGCACTCTGGATTTTTGAAGAGCAAGGCTCTCTTCTAATTTACTAAGCTCAATGTACTTTTTCAGATCCTCTCTCTCCTGAGATTGCAAACCACTGTTCATAGGGTCTTTGTCAAGTTTATATTGAATAAGATCTAGAGTAGCCTTAGCAATTTGGACACGAGTAGAGATGTCACTGAAGTCCTTCTTATTAAAAAGCTTAAGACTAGCTTTAAGCTTCTGAGTTTTTGACAGACCCTGAACATAGGAACCCCCTGAATGTACTGCCCCCATGTGTTAGAAACAATCCTCAGAAAATCTAGATGTTGAGACCAGAAATCAAAGTATTTGAATGGTTTCTTGAAAGAGCACTTGGTGGCACTGATATTGACCACAGCAGGGGAGTGATCAGAAATACCAGAAGGGAGAAACTGGGCAGTAGCCTCAGGAAATTTGTCCAGCCAAGCCTCATTAACCAGAACTCTATCAATTTTAGTAGCTATATAAGCCCCCTCACTCCTATTGTTTGCCCAGGTGAATTGGCAACCACCATAAGATAAATCAGCCAACTCAGAAGCATTCACATAAGTATTAAATTCCTCATTTTCATTAGTCCAATTAGGAGTCCCCCCAATTTCTCATTCTTTTTTCTCTTCTAGCTCTCCAAAACAAAGTTTCTCTCTAACTTTTCCGTCCTTCTCCTTATCTCTCTAGTTCTAGGAACTAATGAGCTTAGGCCATTGATTGTTTCATTTGCCTAATTGGACAAGTTTAACTCAAACTAATCTTTCTTAGGTTCTAAGAAGTAGGATTTTCTGAGTAATTCTTGTTTAACGATATTAGGCCAATTCTTAAATCCAAAAGGATGAATTAGAATTCCCTACAATTTTCTTCATATTTCATATTCTTTTCTCTAACTTTCTATTCTAGCTCTCGAGACGAAAGTTTCTCTCTAAACGTCTCCGTCCCTCCCCATCCATCTCTCTTTCTTTCTAGGAACTTTAGCTTAGGCTACTAATTGTTTCATTAGCATAATTGCCCAAGTTTAACTATAACCAATACTGCTTAGCCTCTAAGAAACAAAATTTACTGATTAATCGTAGCGTAAGGACATTAGCTTAGGCACCTCATTTTAGGTTTTCTAAATCAGCTTAGTGTTCAATTCTCAACTCCAAAAGGATGAATTCCAATTGCACTTGATTTTCTACCTATTTCTTATTCCTTTTTCTCTTCTAGCTCACAAGAAGAAAGTTTCTCTCTAACCTTCTCCGTCCTTCTCCATCATTCTCTCTTTTGTTGTCGGAACGAATTAGCTGTGGCCATCGATGGTTTCGTTAGCTTAATTGGCCTCAAACTGATTTACCGTGTAATTGTAACTTAATGGTATTAGTTTAACTTAATCACCCCATTTTAGGTTTTCTAAATCAACTAAGTGTTCAATTTTCAAATCGAAAGGATGAATTTGAATTCCCATTCATGTTCTTCCTATTTCTCATTCTTTTTTCTCTTTTAGCTCTCAAAAACAAAGTTTCTCTCTAACTTTTCCGTCCTTCTCCTTCCCTCTCTGGTTCTAGGAACTAATGAACTTAGGCCATTGATTTTTCATTTGCCTAATTGGACAAGTTTAACTCAAACCTTTGAATTAAGCTAATATTATTTAGCGCCTAAGAAACAGAATTTAGTGAGTAATTGTAGCTTAACGATATTAACTTAAGCACCTCATTTTAGGTTTTCTAAATCAACTAAGTGTTCAATTCTCAAATCGAAAGGATGAATTTGAATTCCCATTGACGTTCTTCCTATTTCCTCATTCTTTTTTCTGTTCTAGCTCTCAAAAACAAAGTTTCTCTCTAACCTTCTTCGTCCTTCTCCAACCTTCTCTCTCTGGTTCTAGGAACTAATTAGTTTAGGCCATTGATTGTTTCATTAGCTTAATTGCCAAAGTTTAACTCAAACTAATCCTTCTTAGGTCCTAAGAAATAGAATTTTCTAAGTAATTATTGTTTAACGATATTAGGCCAATTCTTAAATCCAAAAGGATTTTAGAATTCCCTATGATCTTCTTCCTATTTCTTATTCTTTTCTCTAACTTTCTATTCTAGCTCTCGAGACGAAGGTTTCTCTCTAAACGTCTCTGTCCCTACGCATCCAACTCTCTTTTGTTCTAGGAACTTTAGCTTAGGCGACAAATCGTTTCATTAGCATAATTGCCCAAGTTTAACTATAACCAATACTGCTTAGCCTCTTGGAAACAATATTTACTGAGCAATCGTAGCTTAGGCACCTCATTTTAGGTTTTCTAAATCTGCTTAGTGCTCAATTCTCAACTCCAAAAGGATGAATTCGAATTCCACTTGATTATCTACCTATTTCTTATTCCTTTTTCTCTTCTAGCTCACAAGAAGAAAGTTTCTCTCTAACCTTCTCTGTCCTTCTCCATCGTTCTCTCTTTTGTTGTTGGAACGAATTAGCTGTGGCCATCGATTCTTTCGTTAACTTAATTGGCCTCAAACTGATTGTGCTTGGCCTCTAAGAAAGAGGATTTACCGTGTAATTGTAGCTTAATGGTATTAGTTTAAGTTAATCACCCCATTTTAGGTTTTCTAAATCAACTACGTTTTCAATTCTCAAATCCAAAAGGATGAAATTGAATTCCATCTGACTTTCACCCCATTCATAATTCTTTTCTCTTTTTTAGCTCCCAAGATGAAAGTTTCTCTCCAACGTTATCCGTCCGTCGCCGTGCTTGTCTCTTTTGTTCTGCGAACTAATTAGATTATGTCACTAATTGTTTCGTTAGCTTAATTGGCCAAGTTTGAATTAAGCTAATATTATTTAGCACCTAAGAAACAGAATTTAGTGAGTAATTGTAGCTTAACGATATTAACTTGAGCACCTCATTTTAGGTTTTCTAAATCAACTAAGTGCTGAATTCTCAAATCGAAAGGATGAATTTGAATTCCCATTGATGTTCTTCCTATTTCTCATTCTTTTTTCTCTTCTAGCTATCAAAAACAAAGTTTCTGTGGGGAAGAAAGTAGAGCCTCTCTTTCTAGAATCTAGAGAGAGAAGGCTCCCCCTGGAGTGAAAATGGAGCACCGTTCCGATTATCTCCCTCATGCTTGAGGGAGGAAGTGTTCTGTGTGAGTTACCAGGCCAGTACAATCTTCTCGGCTGGTCGTGTTATCTATAGTGTGAGTTTGTGAGTTCGAGTTATGATGCTGTTCCTGTGCATCACTTGTTACGGCCATATATTATTCAAATATTGGCTGGCTTGTTATTCTATTTATGTTTGTCTTTTTCTTCCATCTTGGGCTCTTCAAGTTGGGAAGATCTGATCATGTTGGGAAGTTGCTGTATCCGGTCTTCTACGAAGCCGGAGTATGTTCTTGTTAGTATCCATCCATGGCAGCGTTTCGGCACTGTGTGGTGTGGGGCTGGCTTTCGTGAGGAGGGCTTCACGTAGTATGGTGTTCACGGGTGGTGTTCCGGCCTGAGTTCACCATTGCTGTTTTGGGTTTCCCGGCGATTTATTTGCCGCTGTTGGGTTACGGAGCCATTGTTACAGTAGTGATCTGCTGTAGCTTTTTAGCTCGTTGATCTCGTGAGCTACGGGTGGTAACTTTTTTTACTACTGTCGCGGGTGAGGAGGTTCCTTCTTTTTGGTGGTGTGCTGGATTTTCCAGTTGTGGTAACCGTGTGCTGTTGCTATGGCCAATGTTGTTTTGGGTTGGTTATATGCTACAACGACGGAAGGTGGTCCAGCTCCGTTGCAAATTCTATTCAGCCGGCCAACGCTGGTTGACGACGCCGTGAGCTGGTTGTGTTATACGGTGCTGGTATGTGATTTGATGCACTATCACTGCTGCTCATGGAGGAGTTAGTTGGGTGGTAAAGGGTTTGAGCACCACGCTCTTTGGTGCGAGTGACCACGGGTGTAGTGCCGTGTGAAAGTGGTCAGCGTGCAGACCTGTCTGTTCTCTAGGACACTGTGTTGCTTGTTGGGATGGGTAATTGTCTATTCATCTTTATATATATTATATTTATATATTCTATATATTGGTGGATAGTTGTATCCAGTGCATGTGCTCAGGTGGTGGGCTCCACGGTTTGCTATTGATTTGGGCTGGTGCAAGTTTGGCCGTGGGTTATTTTGTTGGTGGGCCACGTGTGGGCTTAATTAATATTGTGAATCTTTCAGACAACTCACTGTGGCCCACGTGTTTTTCTTTCTTATTGGGTTTGGCTGGTGGATTTGTTAAGGCCCAAACCGTGGGTATGTTTTTGTGGGCCCCTTGTTTGACCCACGGGTTCACAATTTTGAGTAAGTGTGTTTTGTGTTGGTGCTTGCCGCAGTTTTCGGCGCACTTTTTCAGCCCATGTATTTTTTTTTAGCCACAATGCAGGGGACCTTTTGTAGTCGGTTATTTCATGATGATTGATCGTGTGATCCTCATGTGACTCGATACGAGGGTGGTTTCGAGCCATCTCCGCCAAGAGTGATTGGGGAGTCACTGCTATGGGGAATAGTGGTTCGATAACTAGCCGAGTTAGAGACTGGGAGATGAGCGGGAGGATAGCTACCGGTTTTCTGGTTACTTCTTATCTTCATGTGACCCATCCTAATTGATCGTATTGCCACGCCTGACATGGAGTGAAGGGCATACTGCCGTGGGGTTTGAGACTTGTGATCTACCAAGGAAGAAACTGGGGGATGTGATGATTACTCTCATGTTTTTGTTGGCTATATATTGGTTTGCTGCTGGGGGCTATTTGTTTTCACTACAACTCCCTAGTACGTGGCTTATAGTTTCTGATCGTGCAAGCTTCATGTGACTTTGTTGGGATTTCTCGTGGTATAGATTTTTTCCTCTGTTACGGCTTTGGTTAAGTGGCTTGGATGTCACGGCTGTGAGGAGTGGGATGCTTATTGGATTCCACGTGGTTATCTGCAGCAGAGACTAGGGGCATGTGGGGTTGGTTATCATCTTGGTTTCGGCTTTAGGGTTGTTGTTTTGTTGTTTTGTGTTTGTGTCTGTTGTGTTTATAAGCTTATGGTGTCTTTGTATCTTTGCCCATATATTCTCCTCTAGTTTCCATCTATTATCTCTGATGGTAAGGGTTACTTGGGAGCAAATAGGATATATGGGCAGAGTTGAGTTTTCTTTTGTATTTTCTATTGTTCTAGTGTACCCTTTCTTAGGGGTGTGTAGTGGTAGTTTAAGTTGGTTATTTCATTTTTTCTTTGTTGTTGGGCGTGCCTGGGGTATGCCCCTTGTAAACTTGTATAATTTCATTGTCTTTATTTTATGACTTATTCAAAAAAAAGTGTGAAATTGAGTTTTGAAAGTTTGATTTGACATGTGAAGTAAGAAAATTTGTTTGATTATGAGTTTTGGAAAGAGTTTTCAAAACTTAATTCAAATTCTTATAACTCATAACAAAACACACTATTTTCACACTATTGAAAATTCTGATAAACACTTATAACCAAACTCTTTTTAAAATTTAATTAAAAAAAATTATTATTAACAGAAAATAACGTTAATCAATTTTTTAATCTCCAAAAGGATGAATTCGAATTCCACATGATTATCTACCTATTTCTTATTCCTTTTTCTCTTCTAGCTCACAAGAAGAAAGTTTCTCTCAAACCTTTTCCGTCCTTCTCCATCGTTCTCTCTTTTGTTGTTGGAACGAATTAGCTGTGGCCATCAATTGTTTCGTTAGCTTAATTGGCCTCAAACTGATTTTTCTTGGCCTCTAAGAAAGAGGATTTACCGTGTAATTGTAGCTTAATGGTATATTAGTTTAACTTAATCACCCCATTTTAGGTATTCTAAATCAACTAAGTTTTCAATTCTCAAATCCAAAAAGATGAAATTGAATTCCATTTGACTTTCACCCCATTCATAATTCTTTTCTCTTTTTTAGCTCTCAAGATGAAAGTTTCTCTCTAACGTTATCCGTTCGTCGCCGTGCGTCTCCCTTTTGTTCTACGAACTAATTCGATTATGTCACTAATTGTTTCATTAGCTTAATTGGCCATGTTTGAATTAAGCTAATATTATTTAGCGCCTAAGAAACAGAATTTAGTGAGTAATTGTAGCTTAACGATATGAACTTAAGCACCTCATTTTAGGTTTTCTAAATCAACTAAGTGTTCAATTCTCAAATCAAACGGATGAATTTGAGTAATCAACTACGTGGTTCGATAACAAGCCGAGTTAGAGACTGGGAGATGAGCGGGAGGATAGCTACCGGTTTTCTGGTCGCTTCTTGTCTTCATGTGACCCATCCTAATTGATTGTATTGCCACGCCTGACATGGAGTGAAGGGGACACTACCCTGGGGTTTGAGGCTTGTGATCTACTACGGAAGGGACTGGGGGATGTGATGATTGCTCTCATGTTTTGTTGGCTATGTATTGGTTTGTTGCAGCGGGGCTATTGTTTTCAGTCCTTCAATTCTGCTGTCTACTATATTTGGCTTCTTCGTAATTTGGTTGATGACCTGTACATGTTCATGTGATTCGGCTTAAAGCAGTTCTTTGACCTCTTCTGGTGTGGAGTGAGGGGGACACTGCCATGGGGAATTGAGGTGTGGAACTTGCCATTGCTGGAACTGGGAGATGTGTGGTGAGTTAATTGGATTTTGATTGGCTCCTTTGTGTGGACAACATTTTGCATGGGCTATGCTTCTTTGTTGTTGATAAATCCAAGTGGTTGAGTGGTTTTTTGTTTGGAAATTGGTGGGCCTGTATGCATTCTGCTATCTACTTTACTTGGCTTTTCTGTTATTTGGTTGATGATCCGTACATATTCATGTGATTCGGCTTAGTGCAGTTCTCTGACCTCTTCTGGTGTGGAGTGAGGGGGACACTGCCATGGGGAATTGAGGTGTGGAATTTGTCATTGCTGGACCTAGGAGATGTGTGGTGAGTTAATTGGATTTTGATTGGCTCTTTTGTGTGGACAACACTTTTTGCATGGGCTATGCTTCTTGGTTTGTTGATAAACCCAAGTGGGTGAGTGGTTTTTGTTTGGAAATTGGGGGGCCTTTATGCATTCTGCTGTCTACTATACTTGGCTTTTCCGCTATTTGGTTGATGATCTGTACATATTCATGTGATTCGGCTTAGTGCAGTTCTCTGACCTCTTCTGGTGTGGAGTGAGGGGGACACTGCCATGGGGAATTGAGGTGTGGAATTTGCCATGGTTGGAACTGGGAGATGGGGGGTGAGTTAATTGGATGCTGATTGGCTTTTTTGTGTAGACAACTGTTTTGCATGGGCTATGCTTCTCTTTTGGTCTTGTTGGGTGTTTAGTTAGTTACGGTGTATTGTGTGTTTTGTCTGTTTTGTTCTCGAGTCTGTGGTGTGTTTTGTTTATTTGCCCATATATCCATCCCAAGCTCCCATCTATTATCTTTGATGGTGGGGGTTACTTAGGGACAAAAAGGATATATGGGCAAAGTGGGGTTCTGTTCTTCTTTTCTTTTCTGTTGTTCTCTCGCTTTTGCGAGTGTGGTAATATGTTTTCGTATGTCCTGTGGTAGTTTGAGGTGTTTTTTGTTCTTCATTATTGGTTGTAGGGCGTACCTGGGGTATGCCCCTTGTAAACTTGTACATTTTACTGTCTTTATTTTATGACTTACTTACCCCCCCCCCCAAAAAAAAGGATGAATTTGAATTCCCATTGATGTTCTTCCTATTTCTCATTCTTTTTTCTCTTCTAGCTCTCAAAAACAAAGTTTCTCTCTAACTTTTCCGTCCTTCTCCTTCTCTCTCTGGGTTCTAGGAACTAATGAGCTTAGGCCATTGATTGTAATCTTTCTTAGGTTCTAAGAAATAGAATTTTCTGAGTAATTGTTGTTTAACGATATTAGGCCAATTCTTAAGTCCAAAAGGATGAATTAGAATTCCCTACAATTTTCTTCCTATTTTAGCTCTCGAGACGGAAGTTTCTCTGTAAACGTCTCCGTCCGTCCCCATCCATCTCTCTTTCTTTCTAGGAACTTTAGCTTAGGCTACTAATTGTTTCATTAGCATAATTGCCCAAGTTTAACTATAACCAATACTGCTTAGCCTCTAAGAAACAAAATTTACTAATTAATCGTAGCGTAAGGATATTAGCTTAGGCAGCTCATTTTAGGTTTTCTAAATCAGCTTAGTGTTCAATTCTCAACTCCAAAAGGATGAATTCGAATTCCACTTGATTATCTACCTATTTCTTATTCCTTTTTCTCTTCTAGCTCACAAGAAGAAAGTTTCTCTCTAACCTTCTCCGTCCTTCTCTCTTTTGTTATTGGAACGAATTAGCTGTGGCCATCGATCGTTTCGTTAGCTTAATTGGCCTCAAACTGATTTTGCTTGGCCTCTAAGAAAGAGGATTTACCGTGTGATTGTAGCTTTATGGTATTAGTTTAACTTAATCACCCCATTTTAGGTATTCTAAATCAACTAAGTTTTCAATTCTCAAATCCAAAAGGATGAAATTGAATTCCATTTGATTTTCACCCCATTCATAGATCTTTTCTCTTTTTTAGCTCTCAAGATGAAAGTTTCTCTCTAACGTTATTCGTCCGTCGCTGTGCTTGTCTCTTTTGTTCTGCGAACTAATTAGATTATGTCACTAATTGTTTCATTAGCTTAATTGGCCAAGTTTGAATTAAGCTAATATTATTTAGCGCCTAAGAAACAGAATTTAGTGAGCAATTGTAGCTTAACGATATTAACTTAAGCACCTCATTTTAGGTTTTCTAAATCAACTAAGTGTTCAATTCTCAAATCGAAAGGATGAATTTGAATTCCCATTGATGTTCTTACTATTTCTCATTCTTTTATCTCTTCTAGCACTCAGAAAGGAAGTTTCTCTCTAACCTTCTTCGTCCTTCTCCAACCTTCTCTCTCTGGTTCTAAGAACCAATGTGCTTAGGCCATTGATTGTTTCATTCGCCTAATTGGACAAGTTCAACTCAAACTAATCTTTCTTAGGTCCTAAGAAATAGAATTTTCTGAGTAATTGTTGTTTAACGATATTAGGCCAATTCTTAAATCCAAAAGGATGAATTAGAATTCACTACAATTTTCTTCCTATTTCTTATTCTTTTCTCTAACTTTCTATTCTAGCTCTCGAGACGAAAGTTTCTCTCTAAATGTCTCCGTCCCTCCCCATCCATCTCTCTTTTGTTCTAGGAACTTTAGCTTAAGCCACTAATTGTGTAATTAGCATAATTGCCCAAGTTTAACTATAACCAATACTGCTTAGCCTCTAAGAATCAAAATTTACTGAGTAATCAAAGCGTAAAGATATTAGCTTAGGCACCTCATTTTAGGTTTTCTCAATCAACTTAGTGTTCAATTCTCAACTCCAAAAGGATGAATTCGAATTCCACTTGATTATCTACCTATTTCTTATTCCTTTTTCTCTTCTAGCTCACAAGAAGAAAGTTTCTCTCTAACCTTTTCCGTCCTTCTCCATCGTTCTCTCTTTTGTTGTTGGAACGAATTAGCTGTGGCCATCGATTGTTTTGTTAGCTTAATTGGCCTCAAACTGATTTGCTTGGCCTCTAAGAAAGAGGATTTACCGTGTAATTGTAGCTTAATGGTATTAGTTTAACTTAATCACCCCGTTTTAGGTTTTCTAAATCAACTAAGTTTTCAATTCTCAAATCCAAAAGGATGAAATTGAATTCCATTTGACTTTCACCCCATTCATAATTCTTTTCTCTTTTTTAGCTCTCAAGATGAAAGTTTCTCTCTAACGTTATCCGTTCGTCACCGTGCGTCTCTCTTTTGTTCTACGAACTAATTCGATTATGTCACTAATCGTTTCATTAGCTTAATTTTCAGAATTTGAATTAAGCTAATATTATTTAGCGCCTAAGAAATAGAATTTAGTGAGTAATTGTAGCTTAACGATATTAACTTAAGCACCTCATTTTAGGTTTTCTAAATCGACTAAGTGTTCAATTCTCAAATCGAAAGGATGAATTTGAATTCCCATTGATGTTCTTCCTATTTCTCATTCTTTTTTCTCTTCTAGCTCTCAAAAACAAAGTTTCACTCTAACTTTTCCGTCCTTCTCCTTCTCTCTCTGGTTCTAGGAACTAATGAGCTTAGGCCATTGATTGTTTCATTTGCCTAATTGGACAAGTTTAACTTAAACTAATCTTTCTTAGGTACTCAGAAATAGAATTTTCTGAGTAATTGATGTTTAACAGGATGAATTAGAATTCCCTACAATTTTCTTCCTATTTCATATTCTTTTCTCTAACTTTCTACTCTAGCTCTCCAGACGAAAGTTTCTCTATAAACGTCTCCGTCCCTCGCCATCCATCTCTCTTTTTTTCTAGGAACTTTAGCTTAGGTTACTAATTGTTTCGTTAGCATAATTGCCCAAGTTTAACTATAACCAATACTGCTTAGCCTCTAAGAAACAAAATTTACTGATTAATCATAGCGTAAGGTTATTAGCTTGGGCACCTCATTTTAGGTTTTCTGAATCTGCTTAGTGTTCAATTCTCAATTCCAAAAGGATGAATTCGAATTCCACTTGATTTTCTACCTATTTCTTATTCCTTTTTCTCTTGTAGCTCACAAGAAGAAAGTTTCTCTCTAACCTTCTCCGTCCTTCTCTGTCGTTCTCTCTTTTGTTGTCGGAACGAATTAGCTGTGGCCGTCGATTGTTTCATAAGCTTAATTGGCCTCAAACTGATTTTGCTTGGCCTCTACGAAAGAGGATTTACCGTGTAATTGTAGCTTAATGGTATTAGTTTAACTTAATCACCCCATTTTAGGTTTTCTAAATCACCTAAGTTTTCAATTCTCAAATCGAAAAGGATGAAATTGAATTCCATTTGATTTTCACCCCATTCATAGTTCTTTTCTCTTTTTTAGCTCTCAAGATGAAAATTTCTCTCTAATGTTATCCGTCTGTCACTGTGCTTGTCTCTTTTGTTCTGCGAACTAATTAGATTATGTCACTAATTGTTTCATTAGCTTAATTGACCAAGTTTGAATTAAGCTAGTATTATTTAGCGCCTAAGAAACAGAATTTAGTGAGCAATTGTAGCTTAACGATATTAACTTAAGCACCTCATTTTTGGTTTTCTAAATCAACTAAGTGTTCAATTCTCAAATCGAAAGGATGAATTTGAATTTCCATTGATGTTCTTCCTACTTCTCATTCTTTTTTCTCTTCTAGCAGTCAGAAAGGAAGTTTCTCTCTAACCTTCTTCGTCCTTCTCCAACATTCTCTCTCTGGTTCTAGGAACCAATGAGCTTAGGCCATTGATTGTTTCATTTGCCTAATTGGACAAGTTTAACTCAAACTAATCTTTCTTAGGTCCTAAGAAATAGAATTTTTTGAGTAATTTTTGTTTAACGATATTAGGCCAATTCTTAAATCCAAAAGAATGAATTACAATTCCCTACAATTTTCTACCTATTTCATATTCTTTTCTCTAACTTTCTATTCTAGCTCTCGAGACGAAAGTTTCTCTCTAAATGTCTCCGTCCCTCTCCATCCATCTCTATTTTGTTCTAGGAACTTTAGCTTAGGCCACTAATTGTTTAATTAGCATAATTGCCCAAGTTTAACTATAACCAATACTGCTTAGCCTCTAAGATTAGGCACCTCATTTTAGATTTTCTCAATCAACTTAGTGTTCAATTCTCAACTCCAAAAGGATGAATTCGAATTCCACTTGATTATCTACCTATTTCTTATTCCTTTTTCTCTTCTAGCTCACAAGAAGTTTCTCTCAAACCTTTTCCGTCCTTCTCCATCGTTCTCTCTTTTGTTGTTGGAACGAATTAGCTGTGGCCATCGATTGTTTCGTTAACTTAATTGGCCTCAAACTGATTTTGCTTGGCCTCTAAGAAAGAGGATTTACCGTGTAATTGTAGGTTAATGGTATTAGTTTAACTTAATCACCCCATTTTAGGTTTTCTAAATCAACTAAGTTTTCAATTCTCAAATCGAAAAGGATGAAATTGAATTACATTTGACTTTCACCCCATTCATAATTCTTTTCTCTTTTTTAGCTCCCAAGCTGAAAGTTTCTCTCTAACGTTATCCCTCCGTCGCCGTGCGTCTCTCTTTTGTTCTACGAACTAATTAGATTGTGTCACTAATTGTTTCATTAGCTTAATTGGCCAAGTTTGAATTAAGCTAATATCATTTAGCGCCTAAGAAACAGAATTTAGTGAGGAATTGTAGCTTAACGATTTTAACTTAAGCACCCCATTTTAGGTTTTCTAAATCAACTAAGTGTTCAATTCTTAAATCGAAAGGATGAACTAATGAGCTTAGGCCATTGATTGTTTCATTTGCTTAATTGGACATGTTTAACTCAAACTAATCTTTCTTATGTTCTAAGAAATAGAATTTTCTGAGTAATTGTTGTTTAACGATATTAGGCCAATTCTTAAGTCCAAAAGGATGAATTAGAATTCCCTACAATTTTTTTCCAATTTCATATTCCTTTCTCTAACTTTCTATTCTAGCTCTTGAGACGAAAGTTTCTCTCTAAACGTCTCCGTCCCTCCCCATCCATCTCTCTTTCTTTCTAGGAACTTTAGCTTAGGCTACTAATTGTTTCATTAGCATAATTGCCCAAGTTTAACTATAACCAATACTGCTTAGCCTCTAAGAAACAAAATTTACTGATTAATTGTAGCGTAAGGATATTAGCTTAGACACCTCATTTTAGGTTTTCTAAATAAGCTTAGTGTTCAATTCTCAACTCTAAAAGGATGAATTCGAATTCCACTTGATTTTCTACCTATTTCTTATTCCTTTTTCTCTTCTAGCTCACAAGAAGAAAGATTCTCTCTAACCTTCCCCGTTCTTCTCCATCATTCTCTCTTTTGTTATTCGAACGAATTAGCTATGGCCATCGATTGTTTCATTCGTTTAATTGGCCAAGTTTAGCTCAAATTGAATTTGCTTAAGCCTCTATGAAAGAGAATTTACCGAGTAACTGTAACTTAATGGTATTAGTTTAACTTCATCACCCCATTTTAGGTTTTCTAAATTGACTGAGTTTTCAATTCTCAATCCTAAAAGGATGAAATTGAATTCCATTTGACTTTCACCCCATTCATAATTCTTTTCTCTTTTTTAGCTCTCAAGATGAAAGTTTCTCTCTAACGTTATCCGTTCGTGGCCGTGCGTCTCTCTTTTGTTCTACGAACTAATTCGATTATGTCACTAATCGTTTCATTAGCTTAATTGGCCAAATTTGAATTAAGCTAATATTATTTAGCGCCTAAGAAACAGAATTTAGTGAGTAATTGTAGCTTAACGATATTAACTTAAGCACCTCATTTTAGGTTTTCTAAATCAACTAAGTGTTCAATTCTCAAATCAAAAGGATGAATTTGAATTCCCATTGATGTTCTTCCTATTTCTCATTCTTTTTTCTGTTCTAGCTCTCAAAAACAAAGTTTCTCTCCAACTTTTCCGCCCTTCTCCTTCTCTCTCTGGTCCTAGGAACTAATGAGCTTAGGCCATTGACTGTTTCATTTGCCTAATTGGACAAGTTTAACTCAAACTAATCTTTCTTAGGTTCTAAGAAATAGAATTTTCTGAGTAACTGTTGTTTAACGATATTAGGCCTATTCTTAAATCCAAAAGGATGAATTAGAATTCCCTACAATTTTCTTCCTATTTCTTATTCTTTTCTCTAACTTTCTATTCTAGCTCTCGAGACGAAAGTTTCTCTCTAAACATCTCCGTCCCTACGCATCCAACTCTCTTTTATTCTAGGAACTTTAGCTTAGGCCACTAAATGTTTCATTAGCATAATTGCCCAAGTTTAACTATAACCAATACTGCTTAGCCTCTAAGAAACAAAATTTACTAAGTAATCGTAGCGTAAAGATATTAGCTTAGGCACCTCATTTTAGGTTTTCTAAATCAGCTTAGTGTTCAATTCACAACTCCAAAAGGATGAATTCGAATTCCACTTGATT
>NW_021026855.1:52008-104376 GCF_004153795.1 Camellia sinensis
TAGCGTGCCATCGATTCCTTCGTTAACTAATTGGCGCTCAAACTGATTGTGCTTGCTCTAAGAAAGAGATTACGTTAATTGTAGCATTAATGGTATTAGTTTAAGTTAATCACCCCATTTTAGTTTTCTAAATCAACTAGTTTTCAATTCTCAAATCCAAAAGGATGAAATTGAATTCCATCTACTTTCACCCCATTCAAAATTCTTTCTCTTTTTTACTCCCAAGATGAAAGTTTCTCTCCAACGTATCGTCGCATCGGTTCACAAAGTGTCGTAAAAGACCCCTGACACTCCTCTCTCTCCAATGTAGTGGTTCAACATCCGTTGACGTGAATAACAACACCCGCATTGGAAGTGGAAATCTTCCGCGTTGGCCTTCTCTTTGCATTACATGCCTCTTCTTGATTGGCTCTGGCAACAGGGCTCGTTGATTTTAGAATTCTGCGTTCGGATCGTCCAGCTTTGAGCCCGCGTGTTCATGTTTTTCCAAATACTCTTGTGTTGGAGTTCTTCTCCGGGTTGCATAATATAATACTTGGAATCCCGCCGTATTTCCGTTGGGCGGGCATATTTTACAATTTGAAAAAAGTTCCCGTTGCGCTCCAATAAACTCGCTGCCAATGTTTAATATTGTGGGCCACATCATCAATTTGTGTAAAAGCATCGTTCTTGTGGTCCCTTCAGTCGATGTGCCCTGAATAAAATAGTTCCAAAGACCGGCCCAACATGTTTTCCCAATTCTTAAGATGGGCCTCAATATAATGCTTTTGGCCTATGCGTCTTTGGGCTTCGTCTTATATTGTCAGCCAACCCATTCTGTATTCTCGTGGAGACGACCCATACTGTGTCCTGTAAATGGGAGAACATACGGGAATGGTGGAAAATAATTCCGGTCATAATTTGATGGCAATTTGTTCATAATTAACCAGAAACATTTTGGGTCGCCATTTTCGTACCACTGCTAGTGCTTCGTCCTTAGTCCCAGCTCAAGTTGGCATCCCGTATATATGTCTTGTTATTCTGTAGCCGCAGCGGTCCTCTCACGAATTCGGCCCCATTCCGGTAATCCCCGTGTTGGAGATTATTCCAGCACATTCTGATGTTGTATGCTCCCTGTACATTGATGAAATGGCGACATTTCGATCGTGCTGTACGTCGAAGAACCGTTGATGCCTGCGTCTGAAAACGTATGAACTGACCAAGAGCATAGATTGGTTGCCCATCCTTCATGTAATCATGTGCAACCCTCACATAATTTGACCCCTGGTCGTGAACAACGCTCTAATTTTCTCTAACATCTCCTAGAGTAGAACACTGCATACGTGAGGAATATGTTCTTGTTTGGAATTCTAAAACGACGTCCATTGATCCATACTCACTCTCCAATGACGTCACTACTCTCTCGATGACGCAAGTCACTCCTGAAAACTTTACTGGTTGAAGAGAGTTAGAAGGAGTTATATAGGTGCCCAGGAGCGTCCCACTAATATTACTCCGGGACGCTCCCCCCGCCGCCACGTTGTCGTCCCGATTGGTGCTCCCTTCCCATTTGAGCGTGTTGTCGCTAGTGTCTCCGCTCCGCCGCCCAATCTGCCCAGGATTAAAATCGAAAAAAGGCAAGCGCCGCCTCAATCCCTCTTAGATCTGCGCCAGATTAAAAAATCTAAAAAGCAAGCCAGCGGGAAATTATATAAGCCAAAATAATGGGGAGTTTGAAATATTTTGCAAATGGATCTCGAGATCTAGGCCAATTTCGGCTTTGATTTTAAAATACGAGCCGGATCTATTGTTGCTGCACTGGCCTGCGGTTAATTTCTTCTCTGTAAACGCTCCGTCCTCCCCATCCCATCTCTATTTGTCTCAGGAACTTAGCTTAGCCACTAATTGTTAATAGCATAATCGCCCAAGTTAACTATAAACCTAATACTGCTTGAGCCTCTAAAGGACATACAATTCTACGTGGATATTATTAGGACTTTAGTTTCTATAATCATCTTAGTGTTCAATTCTCAACTCCGAAAAGGATGAATTCGAATTCCACGTGATTATCTACCTATTTTCTTCCTTTTCTCTTCTAGCTCACAAGAAGAAAGTTCTCTCATAACCTTCTCCTCCAGTCGCTTCTCTCTTTGTTGTCTGGAAGCGAATTCAAGCTGTGCCATTCGATGTTCGTTAGCATTAAATTGGCCTCAAACTATTTTGCTTGGCCTCAAGAAAAGAGCGATTACCTGTGATTGTAGCTTATGGTATTAAGTTTTACTTAACACCCCATTTTAGGTTTCTAATCAACCAAGTTTTCAATTCTCAATCCAAAAGGATGAAATTGAATCATTTGATTTTCACCCCATTCATAATCTTTTCTCTTTTTTTAGCTCTCCAAGATAATATTTCTCTCAACGTTCCGTCACGTCGCTGTGCTTGTCTCTCTTTGTTCTGCGAACGTAATTAGATTATGTCACTAATTGTTTCATTAGCTTAATTGCCAAGTTGAAGTTAAGCTAATATCATATTAGCGCCTAAGAAACAGAATTTAGTGAGTCAATTGTAAGCTTTAACGAATTAAACTTAAGCACCTCATTTAAGGTTTCGAAATCAACTATGTGTTCAATTTCTAAATGGAAAGATTGAATTAATGCCAATGCTACTATTTCTCCATTGCTTATTTTTAGCATAGTTGCTCTTAATCTTGCCCACTCTTCGGAACCAATGCTTAGTCCATATTTTCACGCCTATTGACAGTCAAACTCATATCTTTCTTAGGTCTAAGAAATAGAATTTCTGAAAGTAATTGTTGTTTAACATATTAGGCAATCTTAAATCCAATAAAGATGAATAGACATTCCTACACATTTTCTTCCATTTCTTATTCCTTCTCTAACTTCTTTGCTAGCTCTCGAGACGAAAGTTTTCTCTAAACTTCTCCTCCCTCCCATCCATCTCTCTTTCTTTCTAGGGAACTTTAGCTTACAGCCACTACATTGTTTCATTAGCAATAATTCCACAGTTTAACTATAACCAATACTAGCTTTACCTCTAAGAATCAAAATTTACTGATAAAGCGTGCGTAAGAGATATAGCTAGGCACCTCATTGTAGGTTTTCTAAATCAGCATTAGTGTTCAAATTCCAACGTCCAAAAGATGAATTCGAATTCACTCTTGTCTACCTCTATTTCTTATTCCTTTTTCATCTTCTAGCTCACAAGAAAGAAATTTCCTCTCTAACCTTCTCCGTCCTTCCCATCTTCTCTCTTTTGTGTGTGGAACATTAGCTGTGGCCATCGATTTTTTGTTAGCTTAATTGGCCTCAAACTGATTTGCTTGGCCCTAGAAGAAAGAGGATTTTACCGTAATTTGTAGCTTAATGGTATTAGTTTAACTTAATCATCCCTTTTAGTTTTTCTGAAATCAACTAAGATTTTCCAATTCTCAAATCCAAAAGGATGAAATTGAATTCCATTTGACTTTCACCCCAAGTCATAATCTTTCTCTTTTTAGCTCTCAAATGAAGAGTTCTCTCTACGTTAAGCTTTCGTTCAGTCGCACCGTGCGTCTCCTTTTGTTCACGAACTATGTCATTGTCATCTAATCGTTTTCATTACTTAATTTCAGATTATGAATTAAGCTACCAACATATTCTAGCGCCTAGAACACACAGAATTTAGTGAGCCTAACTTGTAGCTTAACGATTTAATTAAGCACCTTCATCTTTAAGGTTTTCTAAATCAGATCTAATGTTCCAACTCTCAATACGAAGGATAATTTGAACTTCCCATTATGTCTTAACCTAATTTCTTTCTTTTTCTCTTCTAGCTAAAACAAAGTTCTCTACTAACTTTCCGTCCTCTCCTCGCTTCTCTTTCTTCTAGGAACTAATGAGCTTAGCCATTGATTGTTTCATTTGCCAATTGACAGTTTAAAACTAAACTAATCTTTCCCTAGGTTACTACTCAGAAATAGAATTTCTGAAGTTAATATTCGCCAATTAATAAAAGGATGAATTAGAAATTCCCACATATCTTCTTTCCTATTTATATTCTTTTCTCTAACTTTTACTCTAGCTCCCAGACGAAAGTTTTCTCTCTAAACGTCTCCCGTCCCTCTGCATCCCTCTCTCTTTTTTCTAGAACTTTAGCTTAGACTAATTGTTTATTAGCATAATTGCCCAAGTTTAACTACTAAACCCAATACTGCTTAGCCTCTAAGAAACAAAATTTACTGATAATCTAGCTAAGGATATTAGCTTGGCACCTCATTTGTTTTCTAAATTAGGCTTTAGTGGTTCCAATCTATCTCAAATCAAAGAGATGAATCGAATTACCACCGATGATTTTCTACCTATTTCTTAATTCCTTTTTTCTCTTCTGCTCAACACGAAGAAATGTTCTCTCTAACCTTCTCCGTCCTGTCTCTGTCGTTCTCTCTTATTGCTTGTTGAACGAATTACAGCTTGGCCATTCGATTGTTTCTCTAGCTTAATTGGCCTCAAAACTGATTTGCTTGGCCGCTACGAAGAAGGATTTACTGTTACATTGTAGCTTAATGGTATTAGTTTAACTTAATCACCCATTTTAAGGTTTTCTAAAATCAACTAAGTTTTCAATTCTCACAATCCGAAAAGGAAAATTGAATTCCATTTGATTTTCACCATCATAGTTTCTTTCTCTTTTTTTAGCTCTCAAGATAAATTTCTCTCTACTGTTATCCGTATCGCACTTGCTTGTCTCTTTTGTTCTGCGACTAATTAGATTATGTCACTATGTTCATAGCTTAATTTGCCAAGTTGAATTAAGCTAGTATTATATTAGCGCCTAAGAAACATGATTATTAGCAATTGTAGCTTAAACGATATTAAACTTAAGCACTCGCATTTTGGTTTCTAAATCAACTAAGTGTTCAATTCTCAAATCGAGAAAGGATAATTGTGAATTCCATTATTCTCCTACTGTCTCATTCTTTTTTCTCTTCTAGCACGTAGAAAGGAAGTTTCTCTCAGACCTTCTTCGTCCTTCTACCAACATTCTCTCTCTGTTCTAGAACCAATGACTTAGGCCATGATTGTTTCATTGCCTAATTGACGAAGTTAACTCAACGAATCTTTCTTAGGTCCAAGAAATAGAATTTCTGAGTAATTTTGTCCTTTTAACGAATATTAGCCAAATAATTTTCTTCCTATTTCTTATTCTTTTCTCTAACTTTCTATTCTAGCTCTCGAGACGAAAGTTTCTCTCTAAACGTCTCCGTCCCTCCCCATCCATCTCTCTTTTGTTCTAGGGACTTTCGCTTAGGCCACTAATTGTTTCATTAGCATAATTGCCCAAGTTTAACTATAACCAATACTGCTTAGCCTCTAAGAAACAAAATTACTGAGTAATCGTAGCTTAAAGATATTAGCTTAGGCACCTCATTTTAGGTTTTCTCGGTCAGCTTAGTGTTCAATTCTCAACTCCAAAAGGATGAATTCGAATTCCACTTGATTTTCTACCTATTTCTTATTCCTTTTTCTCTTCTAGCTCACAAGAAGAAAGTTTATCTCTAACCTTCCCCGTCCTTCTCCATCGTTCTCTATTTTGTTGTTGGAACGAATTAGCTGTGGCCATCGATTGTTTCGTTAGCTTAATTGGCCTCAAACTGATTTTGCTTGGCCTCTAAGAAAGAGGATTTACCGTGTAATTGTAGCTTAATGGTATTAGTTTAACTTAATCACCCTATTTTAGGTTTTCTAAATCAACTAAGGTTTTAATTCTCAAATCCAAAAGGATGAAATTGAATTTCATTTGACTTTCACCCCATTCATAATTCTTTTCTCTTTTTTAGCTCCCAAGATGAAAGTTTCTCTCTAACGTTATCCGTCCGTCGCCGTGCGTTTTGTTCTACGAACTAATTAGATTATGTCACTAATTGTTTCATTAGCTTAATTGGCCAAGTTTGAATTAAGCTAATATTATTTAGCGCCTAAGAAACAGAATTTGGTGAGTAATTGTAGCTTAACGATATTAACTTAAGCACCCCATTTTAGGTTTTCTAAATCAACTAAGTGTTCAATTCTCAAATCGAAAGGATGAATTTGAATTCCCATTGATGTTCTTCCTATTTCTCATTCTTTTTTCTCTTCTAGCTCTCAAAAACAAAGTTTCTCTCTAACTTTTCCGTCCTTCTCCTTCTCTCTCTGATTCTATGAACTAATGAGCTTAGGCCATTGATTGTTTCATTTGCTTAATTGGACAAGTTTAACTCAAACTAATCTTTCTTAGGTTCTAAGAAATAGAATTTTCTGAGTAATTGTTGTTTAACGATACTAGGCCAATTCTTAAGTCTAAAAGGATGAATTTGAATTCCCTACAATTTTCTTCCTATTTCATATTCCTTTCTCTAACTTTCTATTCTAGCTCTCGAGACGAAAGTTTCTCTCTAAACGTCTCCGTCCCTCCCCATACATCTCTCTTTCTTTCTAGGAACTTATGCTAATTGTTTCATTAGCATAATTGCCCAAGTTTAACTTTAACCAATACTGCTTAGCCTCTAAGAAACAAAATTTACTGATTAATCGTAGCGTAAGGATACTAGCTTAAGCACCTCATTTTAGGTTTTCTAAATCAGCTTAGTGTTCAATTCTCAACTCCAAAAGGATGAATTCGAATTCCACTTGATTTTCTACCTATTTCTTATTCCTTTTTCTCTTCTAGCTCACAACAAGAAGAAAGTTTCTCTCTAACCTTCTCCGTCCTTCTCCATCGTTCTCTCTTTTGTTGTCGGAACGAATTTGCTGTGGCCATCGATTGTTTCGTTAGCTTAATTGGCCTCAAACTGATTTTGCTTGGCCTCTAAGAATGAAGATTTACCGTGTAATTGTAGCTTGATGGTATTAGTTTAACTTAATCACCTCATTTTAGGTTTTCTAAATCAACTAAGTTTTCAATTCTCAAATCCAAAAGGATGAAATTGAATTCAATTTGACTTTCACCCCATTCATAATTCTTTTCTCTTTTTTAGCTCTCAAAATGAAAGTTTCTCTCTAACGTTATCCGTTCGTGGCCGTGCGTCTACGAATTAATTTGATTATGTCACTAATCGTTTCATTAGCTTAATTGGCCAAATTTGAATTAAGCTAATATTATTTAGCGCCTAAGAAACATAATTTAGTGAGTAATTGTAGCATAACGATATTAACTTAAGCACCTCATTTTAGGTTTTCTAAATCAACTAAGTGTTCAATTCTCAAATCGAAAGGTTGAATTTGAATTTCCATTGATGTTCTTCCTATTTCTCATTCTTTTTTCTCTTCTAGCTCTCAAAAACGAAGTTTCTCTCTAACTTTTCCGTCCTTCTCCTTCTCTCTCTGGTTCTAGGAACTAATGAGCTTAGGCCATTGATTGTTTCATTTGCCTAATTGGACAAGTTTAACTCAAACTAATCTTTCTTAGGTACTCAGAAATAGAATTTTCTGAGTAATTGTTGTTTAACGATATTAGGCCAATTCTTAAATCCAAATGGATGAATTAGAATTCCCCATGATCTTCTTCCTATTTCTTATTCTTTTCTCTAACTTTTTAGTTTAACTCTCGAGACGAAAGTTTCTCTCTAAACGTCTCCGTCCCTACGCATCCAACTCTCTTTTGTTCTAGGAACTTTAGCTTAGGCCACTAATTGTTTCATTAGCATAATTGCCCAAGTTTAACTATAACCAATACTGCTTAGCCTCTAAGAAACAAAATTTACTGATTAATCGTAGCGTAAGGATATTAGCTTAGGCACCTCATTTTAGGTTTTCTAAATCAGCTTAGTGTGCAATGGAACTTAAATATCGGTTGCATAGACTTCTCAGCCAAAATTTTAGCAAGAATTTCCATTGCTAAAACAAATAAATAAGGGGACAGGGGATCATCGTAATCCTCTAGCCCCTTTGAAGTAAGCATGGAGACTCCCGTTGATGCAAATAGAAAAGGAGGGACTAGTGATACAGGCCTGGATCCAAGAAATCATGACAGTTGGGAAGGCCATAGCCTTAAGAATATCAATAATAAATTCCCACCTCACACTATCATAGGCTTTCATGATATCCACTTTCATGGCACACTTCGGGGTTGGGGACTTCCTATGATACCCTCTCATAAGCTCCTGAGATAGAAAAATATTGTCAGATCTTCTCCTACCTTGAACAAAAGCTGACTGAACGGGATCAACAAGATCCGGGAGAACAGTTTTAATCCTGTTAGTAATGATCTTGGCAATGCATTTGTAAATAGTATTACAGCAAGAGATGGGTCTAAAGTCACCCAATTTAACAGGATTGGGGACCTTGGGAATGAGAGCTATGATGGTGCTATTGACTTTAGAAAGAAGCCTACCAAACTCAAAAAAAGTTCTAATAGCTTGAGTGACCTCTCTCCCCACAATATTCCAGGAGCTCTTGAAAAAACCAGCAGAGAAGCTATCAAAGCCAGGGGCCTTATTGGCTTTAAGAGACCAAAAGGTGTCCTTAATCTCTTGATCAGTCACAGGGCTAGCAAGCAATAGCGATTGGTCAGAAGATATTTTAGACTTAACAAGAGAATGGATTCTGTCGAACCCATTATAATGGTCATCAATAGGGGTACCAAATAAACCAGAGAAAAAATCTATAAAAGCATTGTGAATGTCCTCAGGTTTTGAAGATTTTTTGGCCATTCATCATCTCCAAGTTCAAGATTTTACCCCTATTAATGTTACCCTTAATAGTTTTGAAAAAGAACCTACTATTGCTATCACCCTGACTAAGCCACTGGACTCTAGATTTCTGGTGGGCCAAGCTCTCCTCAACAGCCAGAAGATCAACATGCTGTTTATACAAAGTTCTCTCAAGCTTTTGCAAAGAAACATTATTAGGATCCTTGTCCAACTTACACTAAGAAGAAAGGAGCTCAGACCTAGAAGTGTGGACTCTAGTAGTAATGTCACTGAAGTCTTTCTTATTCAAAGCCTTTAGAGCAGGTTTCAGATTTTTCAATTTCTGACACACTCTAAACATAGGGACACCTTGAATGTATTGGTTCCAAATTGTAGAAACCACAGAGGAGAAATCCTCATGGTCAGCCCAGAAGTCAAAATATTTAAAAGGTTTCTTAAAAGAAGTCACCTTATCAGAGATGTAATTTCTTGAATAAAAATGTTAAAAACTCTAAATAAATTATCAAATATTTTATACAATACTCACATGGTGTCATGTGAATATTGTTTTTTTTTAATAATTTAATAATTTTTAATTTTTTAACCATAATAATCTATTACAAAGACACTATATGACCGTATTCTGAAATTACCAACTAATCGCCCGACTAAAGGGATCTTACCAACTCCATCCAAATTGTTTTTTTATAATAAGAAGTAAAGAAAGTAAAAACTGCCCCAAAGATTTTTTTTGTAATCTTTCTTCCATGACCAGAGCTTTTCTTTTCTATTGCCCAGTCATCTTACTTTACTATTATCCAACATTTACCAATTTGTGCACCATATTATTTTTTCTTAAATTTTTCTATTTCAATGTGTTTTTAGGTGCAAGATAAAATTTAAAAATTTCTCAGATCTCAGAATCGAGATTCTCATTATATTATGTAATTAAAAATACCTTCATATATTAGAATAAAAAAAATGGAAACATATAATTTTTTCGACAACCACATCCATTAGCTATAATACTTGCTAGTCATTTTTCAACATTTTTTTATACGGTGTGTATTTTTCTTATAATCTTTAATATAATTGTATTAATAAATAAGACAATTTTTTTTTTATTCAAATAAAAGAGAGAAAGTATATTATATTACCGATACTCAATTAGGCCATGTTGCATTAGTTTATAAAACGCGTGCTTCAGGTGTGTCACTTCCTCATTAGCTGTTACTTCGGTTGAGCCATCAGATTTCATCAGTATACTGAGCGATGTCACTCCCTCAATATACAGTTTGGCTTCTGTGAAGTCTGTGCAGGCTATGAAAGGTTGAGGATCTGCATCAATTTCCTCCGTCTCCCCATTGCCTAGAGCCATTATCATTTTCTGATGTAAAGAGCAAGGCACACGTTTGTTAGTATGGATCTAATCTCTACCAAGTAAAGCATTGTACTTCGCATTGCTGTCGATGATGAAAAACATCGTCATGCAGTCCCTGGTTCCCACACTCAGGTTGACGGGTAGAATTCCCTGGGCCATTTGTTTGTCCCCAGCAAAACCAGCAATGGTTGTACTGGTTGGGATCAACCTGGGATTCTTTTTTCCTAATTTCTTCAAGGAAGATTTCGATAGTAAGTTCACCGCTGCCCCATTATCCACTAAGACTCGATTTAACTGTATCCCATCGAAGAAGGCCTTAATATACAAAGGCTTAACCTGCTGTGTCATAGAATTCGAGGGATATTTAAAAGGATACGAGAGGTTAATACTTACCACTTCTTCACTCTCATACTCAGTTTCCATTGGGGTAACCATTCCGGAATTATCTTGTACCATACTCACTTGTGAGTCTTCACTAGAGATTGGAATTGAGTCAATTTCTTGCCCCTCTTGATTCTCATCTCCATCTTGGAATTCATGCGGTAGTATGTGTACCATGTTTATTGATACTGGAGGAAATGAGCCAAACTAGATGGCTGGCTGTACTTGTTTCCCCTCTTGGCTACCTTGGTCAGTTACCTCAGAAGCATCCTGCATGCTGCATTCTGGCACTTCATTACTAATAGGTTTTTTCGAATGGTTTTCCTCGACTAGTTTTTCAACCAAAAATGTTTGCTCGGCCATGAAGGCTTCGAACATTTCTTCTTCCACCATTTCTTTCTTTTGGCTCATGCCAATTTCTTCTTCTGTCTCGCTACCACTCTCCATCAGAGCTTTCTTCAATCCTGCTAAGCTAGCCTTCTCTCTGACTCTTAGTTCAGAATGAACCTTAGCCAACTGTTCTCTGCTGCAACCCACCTTGCTTTGTAAAGTTGGCTTTGGAGCATGGTCTGACATTAGATTCTTCTTTCCTTCGGTCTGGATCAATGAAGAACTCTCTCCACTTTCTTTCAGGTCTTGCTGGTACTGGGTGTACCTACGCTGAATTTTCCTCCTTTGTGATCTGGAAATTACGGGGACCATATCTGGTTCCTTCGTTCTTGGGTGTTTCAGCAATACCCAATTGTTGGGGTCACCAAAGGAGGCTTAACCATCCTACCTTGGTTTCCAACATTCCTTTGGGTAGGCACTTCCCTAGGTTTGTTCTGCATCACAAACCAATCTGGAACTCCAGGTACCCACGAACTTACTGACCGAAATGTTGCGCTACCCTTTTCTTCCTTCGGGACCACCTTCGAAGCTGGCTGTGAAGGCAATTGCTTGACCTTGACCCCAAGCTTTGAGCCTGATTCAGGCCTTCGATGAAGGTGATCATTTTCTATCCTCCGTGAGGCTGGTCTAGAGGGCCAATCTCTAGCTTTGATCCTAAAACCTGAACTCTTCTCCAGCCTTCTTTCAGAATGACTACTCTGTAATAGTTAGGTGTCCTGGACTCATCTAAGGGCCTCTTGCCTTTAGCATGCATTCTATCAACTATAGGCTCAACCACTAATGGCTGCTGCCTAACCCTAGCCGGTACGACCTTTTATTATAAGCATTGGTTGGTTTGCGACGCCTCTGCACATCCCTGTAATATTGCTTCCCATCGACTGGAAGGCCTTTCAACTACTTATAACTCAGTCTGCACCTGGGACACATCCTTTGCATTACGGCTGCCTCTAGGGGGTCATCATCTAGTGCTTCTTCATTAGAGTCTTCCCTCTGGTGTGAGAAATCTTGTTCAATAGCTGGTAGATTTCTAGTGTCTTTCTTGATTGCTGTCTGGTTGGCCACATGCATCTGTACATTGACTTCTTCCAATTCTTTCAAAGACAAGTTCTAAAAATCTGGCATAATGACATTGGCTGCTACCTCTCCAATTTCTGGAAATGGATTACTGTCAATCCCCATGGCCTTTTCAGCTTTGACTGGGAATTTCAAACTCCCTTTCTGAATTTGTTCTTGGATCCTGTCTCGAAAAACAACACAGTTTTTAGTCGAGTAAGACCAAGAATTATGCCATTTACAATATACTTTTCCTTTAAGTTCATCAAGAGATGAAATTTTAACCCCTTTTGGTAACTTAAGGAAGTTGGCCCCAAGCAAATGATCAAAAATGTCATCTACCTTAGTTAAATCGAAACAATACTTCCTGTGGAGATCTTTCTTTTTAAACTGCGGGTCAATTGTCATATCCTTATGAATTAATGCTTCACAGATCATAGGCTCTTTCCCCACAATCTCTACTGCATCAATCTCATAGTTAGGATCTTTATAGTATGTCTTATATGATGCATTATTTCGATCTTGCTCCTCTTCTAGTAATGCTTCATATCTAGATACTTTGTAAGTCAGTTCCAGTAAGTCTCTGAACTCTGTTGAGTCAAACTTCTTTCGAAGCCTAAAATCTAAACCATTTTGAGCCAATCTTACAAATTCAAACTCCAGTAGAATGATCCTACATTTGTTTCGTGCTCTTTTGAATCTGGCAATAAATTGAACAGCCTTCTCATCAGGCCTTTGACTCAAGCTTGCCAAATCTGTCATAGAAACTTCTGGCTTCGTTTGGAAGAATTGAGCATGAAATGTCTCCTCTATTTGTTGCCAAGTTTGGATAGAGTCAGGTGTAAGGTTAATATACCATAAAAAGCTGCCCCAGTTAGAGAATTTGAAAAAAGTCTTAATTTCATGTAATCATTATTGGTAAATTCACCACATTGGGCAGCGAACCTAGCAATATGTTCTACTCTTGACTGGTTTCAATTTCCATAAAAAAGAGCAAAGTCTGGTATTCTAAACCCTCTTGGGTATTCATGCACCCTATCCACTTATTCTGGATATGGTTTCCTGTACACAGGAGTTTGAACCCCCCGAGCCATAGGTCCACACATTTCTCTAACAATATCAGCAATTTGGTCCCTAGGAACCATATTTTGTGCTTGTTGAACCACCACTGGAGGAACAAACACAAGATTTGGTGGACAACCTTGTGCCTGAGGTCCTCTTGGTCCATAGAGAGGTATATTTGGGACTGGTTGTCCCTATGGTGCTGGCTGCTGTTGAGGATATGGGTGACCCCTCTGAGCTTGTCCTGCGAAAGGTGTTGGAACAGGTGTTGTATCTCTTCCAGTGGCAGGAAACCCTTCCAACCCCCCGGGTACAAATTTGAATAAAGGATTAGTGAACCCCCTCGTACCAGGTATGGCTGCGAACATGGGATTTGGAAACATCCTTACGCCATTTTCCTGTGTTAGACCAGATCCACCAATTTGCATGGCTTCACTTTTGAGTAAGGAGGCATTTTGATTTGCCACAGGCCTCGAAAGAGGCTCATACCAAGACTAAGGTGATGGTTTTTCATTGTTTTGGTTACTAGTTTGACCATTAGTATGTTCATCATTCTGCGTATACTGTTTATCTCTAGCCAATCTTTGCTGAGGGACATTTGAATTTCCTCCATATGCCTTGTGTTAGTTGGTTGATGGGCATTCATTCGATCCATAAAGGATGTTGCCTATCTTTCCATTGTGTTCATTAATTGTTGTCCCATGGCATCTACTAGGCCTCCCCATGGATTCATTGGCTGAGTAGATGGAACAGTGGATGGTCCAACTCCATGGCCTCGTCCAATATTTTGAACATGTAGCACTTGCTCCGAAGTGCTGGTCTGTTCGACCATAGGTTCTGATAAGACAGGTACTTCCACAAGATGCATTACCACATTATCCTCTAGATTAGGTATTTCTATCTCTCCTTCCACACCTTCTTCCAAGCGTTCATTTTCTCCTTATCTCCTACGTCTAGCCATTTCAATTAGTCCCACCGGGTGTGCAAAATAAATAAATAAATAAAAATTTAAAATGAGAGATCTTCTCGACCTACTTTGTAACTGTTGACTTTTTGGCTTTCGAAGGTTATTTTTGTAATTATGAGCGTGCCAGCAAGGATCAATCAGTCCTTACAGAATTTTGATTGCCAACCAATTATCAGACGATTGTGGTTTAGTTCTTTTAGTCTCAATAAAGATGACTTTTACTGGTGGTTTGATTTAGGAGAATTAAGCAAGATAACGATTAAATGAAAAACAATTGAAACATTTCATTAAAATGAAAAACTTACAATGATCCAAACTCAGCCTTGTAGAGGTTTATAGCAACAATCTACTACTTGAAACTGCTCCTATGAACGAAGTGCAGTGCAGGAATTTAAAGTATAGGAATGTAAAGAACAGGAAATATAAAAACTGGAATGAAATATGTAAAGTATGACTGGTTTTTTGGATCTGAGTCTGGGCCTTTTTCTGGGGTCTTCCCTGCTATTTATACTCCTCAAAGATGACCATCGAATTGCACTTCAAACCGTTGAACTGCTCCTCCGTGGTCGCTGATCATGCTGCCTTATAAGTAGTTCCACTACGCCATCACTTGCAGTTAGGCTTCCCGTCTATATTTGAATTTGAATGTGAGTAACCGTTGAAGCCACGTCACTTTGCATCTCTTTGTTGATCCACTGCTACTCAGATCTCATAACAACCAATATTAACTGCCACGTGTACGATCAGGATCGAAGACTTGAATGGTCTCCCCATATTACCCTTACTTTGCCACGCGTTGAATTGTAACTGGCTTGCACAAAATATGTAGCCAACAGAGATATCGCAATTACAATTACGGACTTGGGGTCACTGCTGTGCCTTTGGCACAGTAGTGACTATTGTGCCTCATTTTGAAATGCATTATGGGCTTATTTTTATGATCTAAACTGTTCATTTTGTAGGATTTGTTGAGTAATTCAAACCTACCAAAAATCATATTAATCGGATATCAATAACTATATGATCGAATTGCATATTTTTATACTATTTTTCAAAAGAAAAACTTCTTGTTTATTTTTTTGGTTATCAATCATATAGTTATTGGTATCCGATTAATATGATTTTTGCTAGGCATGAAGTACTCAACAAACCTTACAACATGAACGGTTCAGATTATAAAAATAAATCCATAATGCACCACAAAATGAGGCACAACATGACTGTTGTGCCAAAGGCACGGCAGTGGCCCCATTTCCTACAATTACTTAGGTCTTTAGGAGCTTCTTCGATATCATCATCATCAGATAATAAGGAAATATCATTATCAATTTCATTTAATTGAAAATCTTCATTAGGGTTATTGTCAGAAAAATAATCAGAATCATCTAAATGTCACCCAAAAGATATATATATATATATATATTTTGAAGTTGTCATCCAAAAGAATTGGCCATTCTTTAATGGTGAAACTGTTCAATCTATACATTTACTTAGCAAAACTGATCAAAATCAACTCTGTAACTAGCTTTAAAATGGGACAAGTCTGTGAACAATTAGATTAATTACTACCATCACTCCACTTTTATTCACTTAAAAGCATTCTCAAAACGTTTTCTTTACCATTCTCGTTGATTTGCAAAATATTAAATTGCATCAAAAGACAATTTTAATCGTTTATTTACTGAACAAGGTAAGGGCTAACATTGGGGTAGGGCTGACAAAGCAATTGAGCCTCTCAAAATGCCAAAAAAAAGACCTCAAAATTATAATAATTATTGTACTAGTCCAGAAAATAGAAAGATTTGAAGTTTCTTTTAAGAGGCCCAATTTAAATATAAAGGCCCAAAATTTCTGGGCTTAATTTATGTTTAGGGAAATTACCCACAAGTCCTATTTGAAATATGTGGACATCATTTAATCTAACAACTTTTTGAGTAGACCCAAAAGTCCTACTTTCCCCCCTCTCTCTCTCTCTTTGCTTTTTGCCTCGCTCTTTATGTTTTCCTTTCTCTCTTTTTTTTCTGCATTTTTCTCTCATCTTCTTTATCATGGACGACGACCGGTGATCACGTCTTTCTCCATTGATCGGGGTTCACTGGTAACCACCAACCATCGAAATCAACTCGTGACGTCACCCTCACTGACGGCGAAGAAGATATATTTCTGATGAAAAAGATGAGTAGATCTACTTAGATCTGATGTAGATCTACATCAAATCTGAGTAGATCTACATCAGATTTGGCTAGATCTAAACAAAAAATAGTTGGCGGAGTACAATCATCTCTCTATATCCGCCTCTCCTTCGATCTCTTATTTTTTTCTACATTTTCTCTGTTATACACTTCTCTTTTTCTGTTCTAATGGAGAAAATTTTCAAGTTCTGAACAAGTAGTTTTAGAGTTTTAGTTACAGGCGGTGAAAACTGTAAAATTTTGCAGTTTTAAATTCTTTTGGTGTTGGAATGAATCATGGTTTAAAACTGTAAAATTTTGCAATTTCAAATTTTTTTGGTGCTGAAATGAATCATGGTATAAAATTGTAAAATTTTGTAGTTTCATAACATTCTTTAGAACTGTAAAATTTTACAGTTTCATAACATGTTTTTCAGTTTGATTAATAAGATAAATACTTAATAGATTTTTGCTTTGAAACTGTAGCATTTTACAGTTTCAAAACTTACTTTTCAGTTTGATCAATATTGGAAATTATTTGCTTAAATGTTACAAAAATTGAAAAATAGCATATGTTTTTCCTATTGTTGCTGTTTTTCGTCGTTTCATTTTTTTTTTTCTTTTAGTTTATCAATATTTAACACATTTTGCTATTTTTTTTTTGCTATAATTTCTTCATTTATTTTTTTTCCGGCAATATTCTAGACATTTTGGTGAGTCTCCAGTGATGTTCTTAACGTCCAATGAACGTTCTAAACATTCCGGCGACTTCCATTAACGTTCTTAACACTCCAGTGAACTTCCGGCGATACTTCGGCGACTTCCGACAATACTCTGGCGACTTTCCGGTGATGTTGAACATTCCGACGAGTCTCCGGTGACCGTTTGACGGAAGTCCGACGGTAGTAAGATATAACAGTATCTATAAATTTAAAAAAAAAAAAAGGATTTTTTAGTAACAATTAAAAATGTGTAGGACTAATTGGTGCAAGTGTTTTGTTTGAGGATTAGATGGGCAATGAACTTTGTATATGAGACTTATTGGTAAGTTCCCCTTTATGTTTTAAATACATTTGAGGTATAATTACAAATATAATAAAACTAAGGCAAGTTCTACTATACGCATTTCCAATCATATGCACCCCTAAGTTATATTATTTTCTTCTTCAGTTATGACTAATTTTTTTTCTTTAGTTATGTTTTTATTTTAGTTATGACTCATAAAATCTTTGGTTATGCCTCATGTATTGTTTGGTTACGACTTTTATTTATTTTTTAGTTAGAGCATTTCCTTGGTTTGCTATAACAGCTAGCAAGCCAAAATATGGCAGCTTGGGTTGATTTGGGTTCTCCAGTGGCATAATATAGCAGTTGTCAAATTTGGCACAAGTTTTGACAAATGTCAAATTTTCCAGCTCAACCAAAACCAATTGATTTCCTTCATTCTCTGCCTTCCTTTTTCATCATTTCCTAGAAAAAACTCCAAAAAACAGATCAAATTTTTTTTTAAAACGAGATGCAACCAAAAAAAAAAAAATTAAAAGAGAATTCACCACCAAACCCTTCATTTAAGCCAAAAAAAAAAAAAAATTGGTTGCCAATTACATACCAAGCAGATGCTGCTATACACATATGATGTATCCACATATTCCATTCTCTCACTCACCCTGTTTTGCAAATCCATGAGTGTAGCAGCGTACGTGCCAATTACCTACATCGTATGTCAAAGCGTCAAAATCGCACCCATTATGTGTCCAACCAACGTAGAACAACCAGTCCACATTAATCTAATCGAACTATGCCATACAAACCACATACATTCCCGTGGATGGATCGTTGTTGAACCAAATCCTAGATATCTATGAAATGAATTTGTATTCTGTTGTCATCACCATCCTATATGACAGTCCTGAAATTCATTATTCATTGTCAACAACTAAAGGAATTCAACATTTACAATTGGTCGAGATGGACCAAACAAAAAACTAACAAATAAACATATTACCCATCGCTGTCAAAGCTGTATACGGTCTCTAATAGCTTCATCTTGTCATAGTTCAACATGTTCCACATGGCGTGATTTTTGTTCATGCCAAACCCATTCCATGTCTTACAGTCCACATCAACATCTTCCGCATTGTAAATCACCTCAGGTTCTGATGCCTTACCCATCACTATTTTACATCTCTGCTTGCCACGGCCTACAATCTCTGGATACTCGTAATCTGATAACCTAAAACCCTGTCTTAGCTTATCCTTAACCCGTACTAATGAACTCATCTTAGGGCCATGACTTGCCACGCATGCGGTGCCCACCTTTAACATTTCAACACCAACCAAACAACCAGACTAGTCTACCCCGTCATGATAGTCATAGGGGATGTCAATTTGAACAACTCCAATAGAAACATTTTCAATGCTCCGATCCATGTTATCAACAGTTGGACATTCACTCCTGCCCATAACATCAACAGACTCCACAACGGTCTGACCGTTGTCTGCCATTGCACCCATCAATGTTGATGAATGCTGTACACTGTTGGCGCCTGACCTATTACCCAAACATTTGTTATTTCCTGATGGAGTGTCTGATGGTGTTCACTGGTTTGGCACATCATGCTTGATGGACTGTGTCACTTCGTGTGCCTCATGGTCATCAACCTGGTCCTCCAAATTGGATATGGTCTCCTTTAATTGGCTGACTAACCTGTTTAGGCTTGAGATTTTACCAAAAAATAAATCTCATTCAAGATAGGTAACCAACCATAGGCTTCGATTTTCTTACCGAGTTATTCACAGAGTAATGTTTTGGCAAAAAGGTTGATGTTGCTGCTGGGGCCATAAAATTGATCTGTGAGTAGCTCAAAGTTGAGCAAAAATAAGCTGAAGGTAGTGGAGTCTTGCCCTGAGTATTCAGCTCGAGCTTATTTCTTTCGCCACCGGTTAGTGGATTTTCCTAACGAATGATGGTGGTGCAACTGGATGTACAGTAGGTCTGCTACCGACATAGCTTGGCATTGCCCCTAGCTTAATCTGACTAAAATGAGTTACAACATGACTCGGCAGCCTGACATACAGTTGATTGGCCTCACGCATTGCATGTTCTACTTCCCTTTCTGGTTCAGACGCTAGTTTGGGCATGATCAAACCTGATATTAGGAACTCGAACTTCATGGTAGATAGGAACTTTATATCCTGGACCAATGGCGATTATAGCATCAAACATGGGCTAAAAGTATATGGAATTGACAACATTCATTAGAACACATGTATCATACAAAAATTTTGCCAGAATCATATGTGCCCTATGTACACCTTTAGTTGCAAGGGCACTTTTGATAGTTAGTTGAGAGCTCGGAGTGGTCCTTGGTGCAAAAAAATTATCAATTTTTGCAGGTTCATTTCCTTTTCCTTTTTGTGTCATTGTTGTTTTACTTTTTTTCCTACTATCACCATGTTCATTAATTAAGATGCCCTTATTGCTATGTGGAATTATTTCTTCCATTTCAGCATCATCCTTAAATTCGAAAAACAACCCAACCAAAGGGATTAGATTCCTCACTTTACTTTCTTTTTTTTTCTGAATAATTGCTTTAAAAGCCTCTTCCATTCGATACATAACATCACCTAGAACTTTCTTACATGGCCCAAGCTCACCAGACTTTCCTATAAGATGTTGCTTTATTCTATTAATCCCTCCACCTTCGATAGTTTTCCCACAATACAAACATGTTAAAGTTCTCTTCCTGTCAGGAGCTCGCCCATCAGTGACGTGGTCCCATGCTAGATCAGATTTACCTTGTGTTGATGATGGGGTATTAGAGTGTGCTGTTGAATTATGGCCAGATGAATCCATTTCACCTAAAACAACACTATTAAATATATTTGTCATGCATATAACAGTTATGAAAAAAAAATTAACAAACAAACATTTAAATAATTACAATATGGAAGTTTTAAATAGACTATTAACAAACATTAACAAACCATAACAATTATATTACAGACCATTAAAAAAAAGACCACAAATAAGGCAATATTTTCAGTAAATTAGAGGGAGAACTCTCCAAGCTAATTAATCATTGATTCTATGCTCCAAATTCCAAATAACCATTTCCACGACTAGGAAAAAAACAGCAGTGATAGACCACATCATCGGAGTGAATGGCCTCAAGAAAGCCCAACCATTAGAGTTCAATCTCCTAACTGGTGCCACCACAACTAGCCCAGACTCAATATATGGCTGTGTAAAATCCACCATCCTTGTACGGTTAGTGATGATTGCAATGTCACCTACTACAGCATCATAGACCTATACAGATGAAGAGACCAGAAATTTAAAATGAGATAAAGCAGAAAACCTTTAAATTTATGATAAGAACTCGGTATCTCATTCTCACATCTGCTGTCATCAAGTGCACAAGATCAGTGCAGCTCGGGTTATTAATACCATTCCCAAATGGTATCAACTTATATGGGACATCGTAAGGCAACAAGTTCACTGCAGCAGTGAAAACATCAATGCAGTACCCTTTGAACATATCAGTGCCTGGCACTTTTGCTACGAATTCGCGATAACTAACACGATTTGGGACTCCAATTTTTAATTGCCTTCCGTTGTTTGGAAAAACCCATTCGTGAGGCTTCTGGGCTGTTTGTCCAGGCCAGATTACACCATACAGTTGTTGACTTGAATTAGACCTGTGAGGTGGTTTTGTGTAGAGTGTGTCTAGAGGCACAACTGATAAGCTAGAACAATTAGACCAATAACCGACCCTTCTAACCTCTGAGCCAATCACATTGATTACATCAAATGCAGGACGAATGAGTGACTTGTTTGGATCAAACCTGATCGGCTCTGTCAAACCTGTGAAATTGACCTTTAAAATGCTGTTGGGCAATAATTTCCCTCCATTAAAGATGCTCATAGCATCTAGATGCAAATTCCCTCCATTTAGGTCACTTAACCTCGAATCATTTGAAAAGGAAATGTGTCCACCCTGATTGAAAAAAGCATCAATTGCATTTGTAAGCATCCAAACAGTATCATAGGCATACAGACCATAAGTACTCAACCTAACAGGGCCATTAGCTGTTTGGTTACTTGTAATTGTCAAGTTTTTCCACATAGAAACAAAGTTTCTTTTTAGTTCTGTATCTGGTGTGTAAATACGTAATGTGATAAGTCCTTGGATTTTGTCCATTGTCTCCTGAGGGAGAGGAGAGTTAGTGTCGAGGATGTTAGAGAGCCAATTTGTAGCTATCTAAACATACCCATTTCTTCGTCATACAAAGATATTTCAACATACAATTCTCCAACTCTCTGATACAAATTAAAGTTGCTTTTATTACATTGAAAAAATTTGAAAAGAAAGGTCAAAGCAATAAACTAGGGGCATAGATGGGTCAAGTGTTCTTGTGTACTCCGCTTGTGCTTGTGGAAGCTTCTGAAGCCAAAGTGGGCCCGGTTTGTGCCTCATCCTCGAGCTGAGCCGAGCCGAGCCGAGCCGAGCCAAAAAAAGGGCATAACTAAAACCAGGGGTAAGGGCCAGAAGCTCTCTCGTCCTCCAAGCAGTGAGGTACCTAGCCAAATGTGAACCACGGAAGGGGAATGAAACTGGGTACTCTACCCTCTCCTCCGGGCGGGTCTAATCATGCCCAAACTGACGTTTGAACTGAAAGAGAAAATAGAACACGTAGTGCATGAGGCCAAGGTATGTTAGCAGGAGACCTGTTGTACATCCAGCCGCACCACCATCCCTCGTTCGTTAAATCCTCTAGTCGATGGCGGGAGAAAGATAAAGGTCGTCTTCTCCTATCAGCATAGCTCTTTGCCGAGTGACTTGTCGGGATCATATCAAGTATTTAATGTACTGAGTAATGTACTGAATAATTTACTGAGTAATGTATTGAGTTATCTACTAAGAATTTACCAGAGATTTACTAAGTAATTTACTGAGAATTTACTGAGAATTTACTGAGTAATTTACTAAGTGATGTACTGAGTAATTGACTGAGAATTTACTGGAAATTTACTGAATAATACTGAGTAATTCACTGAGAATTTACTGAGTACTTTACTGAGTAATTCAGAGGGAATTTTTTGAATAATTTACTGAGAATTTACTGGGAATTTACTGACTAATTCACTGAGAATTTGTTGAGTAATTTACTGAGTAATTGACATAGTAATTTACTGGGAATTTACTGAGTAATTCACTGAGAATTTACTGAGAATTTACTGAGTAATTTATTGAGAATTTACTGGCAATTTGCTGAGTAATTTGTAAAGTAATTTACTGAGAATTTATCATGACCAAGTATTTACTTAGATGGTATCTTTGGGATATCTAATGAGATTTGTTAAAACAGGATATATATCCTCCATGAATCCAAGATCCAAATACAATCTTGTTCTTTTAGATTTACTATTATTCTCCTAAGACTGCAAACTACTATATTTAGCTACTGTACATTGATTTTTAGGATGTATTTAAAATGTATCTTATTAATTTTTCACTGTGTGGTGAAGGATTCATTCATGGGAAAAACTTGTCAGCTTCAGTTCTAATAAGAAACAAATAGATAGATTTTTTTTTTTTCTTTTAATCAAGTGTGACCTAAAAACATGATTTCAAAATCTTTGCTCAAGAATTTTTCTACATTCGACTGTGCATATCCTTTTGTATTTACTAATGTGAATTTGACTGTCGGCGTTTGCAAGCGATGGTAGATTTTTTAGTTGACATTTGGCATGACGATGGCCTCTATGATTTAGATAATCAGTGATAAAATACCAATTATGACCTCTAAACGCCGCTGATTATCAGTTGACATTCTGTTCTTTTAGCCAATTTCTTCTATTTCTTGATAATGTAAAACATGGAAAAAGGGTTGGAGGAAGTTCTTCAGTATAACCACAGAGAATAATTAGTGGTAATGTGATTGTTTGTCGATGCAGATTTTTAGGGATCAACAAGTAGGGGCATTAGTTTGTAGCTATTATTTGTACCAAAACCTTAATGTATTTTTATTCACTATTTTATGATGTTAATGCGAGGTGGGGTTCAGGTGGTTTGATAGTAAAATTATAAACTGAACGACAGATTAGCGTATTGGTAAATTACAGTTTGAGTAACTTTGGATTGATTGACAGATTGGAGAATATTTGAATCAATTATCAAGCATTTGCATAATATATGACATTAATTTGTATAATATTATATATATATATATATATGACAAATTAATTTTACATAATATTTTTCATATATGTAATTATTAAGTTGTTAATATCATGAAGGATTTTCACAGAAATGGCAAGTTGGTTATAGGGATCAATAGTTCCAATGAGCTTGCCTGACTATATAGGTCAATAAGCTTGGTTGGATCAATCTATAAGATACTAAGGTTCTATCTAGTAGATTGAAAGTTGTGTTACCCACAATTATCAATGAAGCTCAATTAGCATTTTTGGATGGAAGAAATACACTTGATGGCGCACTAATCGCAAATGAAGTAGTGGATGAATGGAAGAAATCAAAGTACTACTTAACCTAAAATGATGCAGACAAGTTGGAATTTACTCGGTATCCCAAATAAGGACCTTACTTGACATTCAGCAGAAATTTGATTTGCATACTTATAGAACGTGTGACCTATATTTCTTATGTTTTTCACACCACTCAAGTGCTTAGATGCTTCAATGTAATTAATAGTTCTACAGAAAAATATACTTACATTGTATATTTCATTCAGACCCCTCCATCCAGTTGAGACACCAAGCTCAAAACCAAGAGTTCGATAATAGTATGAGACTCAGATGAGACTCACCCCTCATTTTCATTGTACATTTTCCCCCCTAATATGATTGTTTTGTACATTGATTTTTCAATAACATTATGCATTTGATGGAATTTGGAATTAATAATAATTTTTTGTTGAAATTGTGAAAAGAAATTATGGTTGTATATGTTCATTCATGTCTGCCCCTTATGTATTTTTAACTCACTCAAGCCACTGGTTCAAAATCACCAAAGAAATCAACCAACCGACCAGTTTTTATGATGGGCGGTTTGTCAGCGAGTTAAAAAAATTCTAATACACAAACGGTGGTCCAGTTGATGATTCCCCCAAAATTAATCCAAACCAATCCATACAAACCCCTAAATCAAAGTTAGCCATAATGAACAATTGTAGCAACATGATCTTGGAAGTACATATAAAAAGATTCAACCAACCGACTAGGTTTTATGATGGGCACTTTGGCATCGGGTTAAAAAATTATCAATCCGCCGCAGGTTGTTTAAGGTTTCCCCTAAAATTGATCCAAACAGATTCATGCACACCCCTACATGAGAGTAAGCCATAACGAACAATTGTAGTAGCGTTATATTGGAAGTATATATAAAATGAAAAGAAAAGGCATTATCACACACGACAATAGGATATATGCTTTCCAAATTGATTAATAGCTTGAACTACTAAAAATCAAGAAAAAAAAGCATAATAATTCAACTTTTCTCAGTGCATGTAGGAATCCTTTGTGAAGAGTCCTAAAATCTAACTACTAATTCAAATTTAAATATGCATTGAAGAGAAAAGTTTGTTTCTTCTTTTTTTCCCCTTGATTTGTTGGTTAATTTTTCTTGAATTTCTTAGTTTATTTTTTTTCCTTTGATTGTGAAAATATATTTGATTTGGAATTAATAGTGAAGTTTTTTATTGAAATTGATGAGTTGTTTATAGACTGATAGTGAAAACCCTTTCGTATTTTTTTTTTTGGAATTTTTTTTTTTTTTACTTGCTCCACAATTTTTTTTTTTTTTTACCTGCTCCACCCGCCTAGCTGCCAAGTTGAAACCGTTGATATAACTCAACAGATCCACTGGTTTAGGTGAGTCACTATTCACCAATGGTTAAGAATCCAAGTCAATCTGCCCTAGTGGCTCAGTTCAGACTTCTCCTCAAAATGGAGCCGAACTACAGCGTTCAAACCCCTACAACTATGCATAAACACTCTCATTCTGTATATAAAATTGTCTAAGTAAGTTTGTAAACATAATTTTACCCTAAAAAT
This sequence comes from Camellia sinensis, assembly GCF_004153795.1. Classification (NCBI taxonomy): domain Eukaryota; kingdom Viridiplantae; phylum Streptophyta; class Magnoliopsida; order Ericales; family Theaceae; genus Camellia; species Camellia sinensis. The sequence goes on from NW_021026855.1 coordinate 77,137, forward strand.
TAAAAGAAGTATTTAAGAAATATAAAATCAGATTGTGTCTTGGCGACGTTGGACATGAGAATTATATGAATCCAATACCTAGACACATACCCGCACCCTACACTCGTAACCAAGTACATATAATAGCCGACAATATCCCATAAAGGTAATTCAGTTAATAGATTCCATGAAGCTCTATTCTGTTTTTAAATCTTACAAAATCGCCATTTTAGCTACCAGTCACTGCCAAAATCAAAATGCAGCTGTAGAAAATAATTCCAACGCAAGATAAGATAATGAATTTCAAACATGAAATACATTATGAATAGAAAATATGTAGTCAACTAAAATCAGGATACGTTTAATTTAAAACATCTATTGAACATATAAAAGATTGACAGCATACAAGCGACCACGACAGCCATAAACAATCAGAATCAGGAAAATTCCCAAGGAATCACTGATGCAAAGCTAAACACAAACAACATACTAAACAAAAGCATGAATACGAAAAGAGCCCAAAACTAAATTCAGGATATACCACAATATGAATTGATTGCACATTTATATGTAAAATATCAATGATACCTGCTCCTTCCCTAAACTTTTTTTTTGATTGGCAAAGAAAGAACTTTATTGATGGAATAAACACGTACACAGTACAAAGCGAATTACATTAATAAATAAAAGGAAAGTGCAAAAGCATCACAATGGGCTAAATCATCCTAATGAGATTGGTACCAAAAAGCCCATCTTATCGTTTGCTAGCACCCCCAAATTGGTAAGAGACCAACGAGAAGACAGACCAACCAACACGACAACAATAGCACAGACCAGCAATTAAATCAGGGCCCAATAGCCAAGTAGCCACCCAACTCAGACAAAACTTAGCAAAGATGTTGAGATCCCTAAAATTAACAAAACAATAGCAAGGTTCAAAACAGGATGCTGAGAAATGAGTCACCATTTTTCCAAACGACTGAATGAGAATTTTTATCCCTGGACTATAAACTTATTGGCCTATAATGAAGGAAGCTGCCTGCTGACCCGTACCACCATACATGACTGTTTATCAATCTCGCTCTTTACTGAACAGAAGCATTAATTGCAGAGCATCAACCCATACCTAGCAGCTCAGCAATGATTTTTGGTCCACTGAAATTGATTCCATTCAAATACTACTACAAAAACAACCACTCGTTAAATATTCCCCAATTTACAAACTCAGACATTTACTAGAAAAAAGAAAAGTAAATAATAGAACCAATTCCAAAAACTTAAGTAAGAAAATCCCTACCCTTTTCTATCCAATGACATACCGGTTCAAAAATTAAAAAATAAAAGAAAATCATAAGGTGAAACTGCCCATATCAATAACATAAATTTCCAAAGATTGTAACTATCATAACAATAAAAAACATATCCCACATGATAAAAAAGAGAACACCCCAAAGGCCCCAAACTCCCAAATCCAACTAGTCCACAAAGTCTTCAATATCAAACCTACCTACCATGCACATTTCATTTTTACTTTTGAGGAGGGAACTAAGCCATCTTTCACTTAGAATTTCTTTTACCAACCACCTTCTATTACATCAGCTAAACCTCACGCATTCCGATTGGTTATTCTTATGAAGGTCTGAAATTGGACCTTCCTTCTTATACCCTTCTTCTCACAACTGTTTCCCATTTCAACAGAGAAGTTTTAAAATAATAAAAAACCGATAGAAACCTGCCTAATCAATCACTTCACTCTCATGGAGGAACGGAAGTAAATCCCTACGAACACAAGAATCTCATGCATAACAAGTAAATGATAATAATTTTGGAATGAAATTTAGGAGTGGTTTGAGATATTCTAAATAAGTGCACTTTTTGACTTTTTATATAAAAAAAAAATGTGTAGCAAAGTAGAAAAAGTGGGTAGAAAAGTAGAGAGGAAATGTTGATAGATGTTAATTGATGTGACTCAAATAAGTGTATGTATGCACAAAAAAAAAAAAAAAAGTGTACTTTTTTAGTGCATGCCAAACACCTACTTAGTGGAATGCAGCGTTGAGGTCTGTCTTGTTTACACTGATTCCCACTTTTTGTTAGACATGCCACGGTGAGCAAGAACATGTCACATTTAGACTAACTTGGGGGAGAACTATTTATTTGGGTTTTTGGAATTATGGAACTCTTAACATTAGAGTATGCCATAATGGAAAATAAAATAATAAAAATAATTATCTTTGAAGTTATCAAAAAAAAAGTGCCTTCAAACAAGCTTATCAAACATCAAACACCACAATAGGATGTAAGCTTCGAAGTACATCTTTAGCTTGAACGTAAAAAAACCAACAGCCAAGAAATAGTGAATTTACTTAATTCTAATTATAATAGTTTTGCTCAATAATTTTGCGTTTGTATTTTCTCAGTCCAATTGAAAATGGTTATTAACAATTTGGACAGAAAATGTTGTACAAAAATACATGGTGTCATTATAATGTTAATTGATTATTTGGCCCTTATTTGGAGTTTGATTTTTGGGCACTATATGGGTTAATCCAATTCTATCTAAGTATACGCATGAATGTATAAATTATCTCCCTCATTCTTTCTCTTGACAATTTTCCCAAGCAATGGCAAACGGCGTCCACCACCATGTCAACCCCCGTCCAATTGTTGACCCTTACGCTGTGTTTGGTTGGAGGATTTGGGGAGGGATTTGGAAAGGGAAAGGGAAAATGTGTGTAAAACTAGATGAAATATAAGCATGTTTTATTTACATTTCACCTATCTTTTCCATTTCCCTTTCCAAATCCCTCCTCAAATCCCACAACCAAACACAGCATTAGTCCCTACAGCATCTCCATAAAAAAAAAAATAATAAAAAAAAAAAAGAAAAAGAAAAAGAATTACCATAGTCCTTATGGTCTTACCTTAGTCCTTATAGTGAGAAGTCTTTTCTTAGTTCTATAGCTAAGTTGGGCTAGATAAATTATAAAGGGGGCTTTCACATAGTAACACTAAGAAAAAAAGGATCCCCCTACCTACTACATGCATGAGCCAGCTTCAAAACAAATGGAAGAAAAATTAGTTAGACGTATGTACAGTGTAGTAAGGCAATGAAGACCCAAGAACATAACCAAAGATTTAAATGCTTTGCTTCAGTAGCTAGTAGAAAGAAGGAATCCAACTTCTTACATATTCAGTCCTTCCATAACTTTTTAGTAATGTTTATTTCATGGTTCTTTGACTTCCACAGTTCGATGTATAATAAATTTTGGAAAAAGAAAAGCATTCAAACGTCAGGATTTGATGTGGTTTAAGATGCTCCTTTTAGATGTTAAATGGATCGGTAGTACAATTCCGAATTTGTTTGGGTATCACTTCCCAGTAAATATGATTGATTCTCAGCAAATAAATGAGTTCACATAATTTAATTGTTGTGATTATGCCAATGTAGGAAAAAATAAAAGCGTACATGTTGTGTTTACTTTTTGGTTATGCTCTGCTTCATCTTTTCTTGTAGATCTATGGCCAAGCTTGAAATGGTCTTCTATTGAAGATGTGAAAACTGTTGTAGCATAGTCAAATACTAAAGATGGTTTGCAAAACACTTCAAAGGGACCATGTTTGTTAAGGGCATTGTTTGGCCAAGACCCAATTTCTCTCTAGTCCTCTTTTGTGGATTTTTGTGAGAGAAAAGATGTAGAAAAAAAAATTATAGAATAGGAGAGTGAGAGATTACATGAAAATTGAACTAGTGATGCGGTTGACAGTGGCTATAGAGGCCCTAAGTTCAAGTGGGAGACAAAGAGATGGAGACAAAAGGTCAAGCAGGTATGTTCTTTTGTTCTCCATCACAAGAACAAAGAAGGAAGGGGTTAAAGCAAGGAGAAAGAAAATCAAGCCATTGGGGTGAAGGACACAATCACTGCCAAGGATTTAACCCATTGGGGTGAAGGACACAATCACTGCCAAGGATTCAAGCCATTGGGGTGAAAAGACACAATCACTGCCAAGGATTCAAGTCATTTATTGCTATTAGGCTAGAAGGGGCAATGATACCTGCAAACAAACTCTGACGCCTTGCGTGTTGCCTGCAAAAGAGGGAAAAGACGTGAACTAATTGCCACACAAATAAAAAAAAATAAAAAAATAAAAAAATCGTAATTCGTACAATTAAAGTTCACTTGCACGAATCACGAGGGGGCAGGCTTTGATTAGATTAGATTAAAAAAAAAAAGAACAAAAAGAAAAAAAGAAACAAACAAGTCTGTTTATATTTTTTTTTAGGCTTTGATTAGATTAGATTTAAAAAAAAAAAAAAAAAAAAAAAAAAAGAAACAAACAAGTCTGTTTATATTTTTCTGGCTTTGATTAGATTTAAAAATATATATATATATATATATGCTGTTTGTATTTGGGTTTAGCAAAATCTGCTAAATAAACAAATATTTGCTGCTAAAAAAAAAAAAAAAAAAAAAAAAAAAAAAAAAGTGCTACTAAGGAGGTTTTATATGTTTATTTTACCTATTGTACATTTGGTATATACTCAAGTTGGTACTCTGAATATGTTGATTCAGGTGCTGGTATAAATGTTTCACTTTCTTCTGTAAAGATTCTCAGTTTATGCATCTGTGAGTTTTTCTTAACTTGGAGAAGAGTGCTTTTATATCTTAACTATCTTTATATTCATGCAGATTTATATTGGGGTTCACCTAAAAAGGGCAAAGGGTGAAGTCCTGCTGTATTTGTCTGTTAATTGAATTTCAATGGCATAGACTTGAAAAACGGTTGAAAAGAACCAGTACTTCGTATTGGAGTTATTATGAATGGGCAAAATCTAAACAAGTCTGTTTATATTTTTTTAGGCTTTGATTAGATTAGATTAAAAAAAAAAAAGAAAAGAAAAAAAAAAAAAGAAACAAACAAGTCTGTTTATATTTTTTAGGCTTTGATTAGATTAGATTAAAAAAAAAAAAAGAAAAGAAAAAAAAAAAAAGAAACAAACAAGTCTGTTTATATTTTTTAGGCTTTGATTAGATTAGATTAAAAAAAAAAAAAGAAAAGAAAAAAAAAAAAAGAAACAAACAAGTCTGTTTATATTTTTTAGGCTTTGATTAGATTAGATTAAAAAAAAAAAAAGAAAAGAAAAAAAAAAAAAGAAACAAACAAGTCTGTTTATATTTTTTAGGCTTTGATTAGATTAGATTAAAAAAAAAAAAAGAAAAGAAAAAAAAAAAAAGAAACAAACAAGTCTGTTTATATTTTTTAGGCTTTGATTAGATTAGATTAAAAAAAAAAAAAGAAAAGAAAAAAAAAAAAAGAAACAAACAAGTCTGTTTATATTTTTTAGGCTTTGATTAGATTAGATTAAAAAAAAAAAAAGAAAAGAAAAAAAAAAAAAGAAAAAATCTATGATGGCCTAAAAAAAAATCTATTGTAAAAAAAATAAAAATGTGGCAAGTTGGAGGCCCACAAAAGAAAATGCCCAATTAAAAAATGGTGGTCTAGAAAAGGTCCATGGTGGTTTAGAAAAATCCATGATGGCCTAGAAAACAATTTACTGCAAAAAAAATAGTGGCAAGTTGGAGGCCCACAAAAGAAAAGGGCCCATTAAAAAATGGTGGCCTAGAAAAGGAAAAGTCCATGATGATCTAGAAAAATCCATGATGGCCTAGAAAAAAAATCTGCTGTAAAAAAAATTGTGGCAAGTTGGAGGCCCACAAAAGAAAAGGCCCAATTTAAAAAAAATGGTGGCCTAGAAAAGAAAAGGTCCATGATGGTTTAGAAAATCCATGATGGCCTAGAAAACAATTTACTGCAAAAAAAATAGTGGCAAGTTGGAGGCCCACAAAAGAAAAGGCCCAATTAAAATGGTGGCCTAGAAAAGAAAAGGTCCATGATGGTTTAGAAAATCCATGATGGCCTAGAAAACAATTTACTGCAAAAAAAATAGTAGCAAGTTGGAGGCCCACAAAAGAAAAGGCCCAATTAAAATGGTGGCCTAGAAAAGGAAAGGTCCATTATAGCCTTAAAAAAAGAAGAAATGGTGGCAAGTTGGAGGTCCACAAAAGGAAACGTCCAATTAAATCTTGGACCTTACTCATGACCCTTAAAAAAATAAAAAAAATTTAAAAAAAATAAAAATAAATAAATCAAGTCCACAAAAAGGACCCATGCAACAGAAGTAAATGGCCCATGGACTATAAAGGGCAATTAACCCTTTATTTAAAAAAAAAAAAAAAAAGAGGCTAGGGACGAAAGCAAAGAAATAATCCCATCCAAGACCTAAAGATCATCCACATAAAAGTGCCAAATTGTCGTGACTCGCACAGTTAAGAAAATTCACTTGTGCAAGTCACGAGGGGCATTTGTTGGCACATAAATTTTAAACCAAATTTATGTTTAAATTTCAAATACAGTCAATGACACACATAGAACCTACAATAAGATTGTTGTAGGCAATCACTTCCCAAAATGATTAATTTGCTCCGTTGAAGTGTATAAATAAAACAACGTCGTATCTTAACGACGTTATTCAAGATGCTCAAATGACACGTGGAGCCTACGAAAGATGACACCTGTAGAGCCTACAGCAAAGACACCACACAGGATGAAACCCCAAAGATCAATTCGGTTAATCAGATATACGATTAATCAGATAGCGCTATTATTCAAATGGCGTTATCATATCATTCAATTTGAAATTCAAAATGAAGATGAAGCGTTCCTATCACCTGATGGCCCTCCATAAATATGAGGACCATCACACAAGACTGGGGATTGGAAAACCAAAAGGGAAAAGATCTGAGAGAGAGAGAGAAAGAAATTGAGAGCTAAAGAAGTCATTACAAAAAAAAGAAGAAGAGAAGCCTAGAGAACTGAAGAGCCTACGCTAATGGCGATGAATAGGTAAAAGGTTCCAAACCCAAACTGTATTTTGTATTCAAGGGTTCAAAACCCATAACAATCTCAATAAAATATTTCTTTTTTTTAATTTGTCATTTGTTGTTTATTTTGTTCTTCATTAATCGGAGGTTTCATTTGTATAAAATGTGTAATTAACGATCTGAAATACAGATCGAAAATAAGAACCTGCTATTCAAATAATCAACACTGTTTAGTCCAAAAACTAAACAGTGGACATTTTTAACATAAATTTTGAAATGTGTTTAAACACTTCATGTTTTAAAATTTGTGTCTACAGTTACTGACATTTTTTTTAAAATTTATGTCAATCTAAGATGTCATTTAATATGTTGCCTACATGTTGTATCCCCAAATTCAGTTTCAAATTTTTGTTTAGATGTGGGAAGGTAGAGATAATATCTTTATGCTTACTAAATATGCTATTAAATGCTTTTATTGTTATTTTGACATCTCCGTTTCATGTTGGCCAGAAAAATTACTTGGACGTCTACAGGTTTGAATCATGGGGAGGTTCAATGATCCCAACATATACTTTTGGGCAGCAGGTTTGCTACAAAATCATCTCTCGTTGCCTTGTATTGCATTTTCTAGTTAGATGTTACTAATTATTTCTCAATTTACCTGTATATGCTTCATCACTTTTTTGATAACCTATGGGGATTTGGATTGATGATCTCTTATTTGTTTGATGACTTATTTCTGCAACATTTTATTTCTTCCATCGTCCATGCTAAATATCTAATTGATCTGTAAATTATATCTATATACTTAGCTTTTAATGCTAATAAAAAAGGTTTCATTCAGTCGTCAAATATCCTTTTAAATTACTGGAGAGAACACATGATTTTGGCTTTTGAAATGGCTGGAAGTTGAAATGGAGAATAAATTATTTTGGGGTTAGTAGAACAGCAAAGAGATGAGAGAATGGATTTCTTTTTCTCCATTATTCTATTTCTAAATATAGCTGGTGACATTAGCCTGTGTTGCCACATGTATAATATGAAGTTGTGGCCTGCTTATTCTTTAGTGAGAAGTAATTTGTATTTTTGCTCGGGTATAAATGAAATCATCTGTCAAGTCTTTAGTCAAACATTGATATATTCTTGTCACACAGAATTGGAATGTTATACATGCTTGTATGTGCTTTTATCGTTAAAATAAACACATAAACGACTGTATAACTTGATTCCTAAGTAGAAAAGAGTATTTTGATTCACAGTAATTAACAGATCCCATGTTCTTGGATTACTTAAAGACAATTTCAATATGATAGCATACTCAAAATTCTCTCGTCTTCTTTATTATTCTATAAAGAACATTAGCTAAGCTGAATGCTCTATTCCAGTAATATTCCTTTTTTACAAGTCATAACATTGAAGGAAAAAAATAAAAATGAACTAATCAAATCTAATTCTTAGTAGCAGGAATCGTTCAACTTGCTCACGATTCTTCCTCAAAAGCGCGATTCTGCGCTTCTGACTCAGATTCGCAGAAGAATCGCGAGTTTGATGATAGAGAAACGCGAATCTGATCACGGATCTGTCGTCTTCTCTTCCTCTCGATCGGTCTGTCCCTCCCTCTTCTCTCGATCTCGATCTCATGACTCGTCTTCTCTAGATCGATCGATCTCGTCTCCTCTCTCCCTCGATCTCGTCTCGTCCTCCTCTCGATCGATCGATCGATCGCCTCCTCCTCTTCACTCTCTGTCTCTGCCTCTTTTCTCTCTTCTCTCTTGTTTTTGTTTATTTTATTTTATTTTATATTTTATATAAATATTAAATGTATTTATAATTATTCTAATATATTTTCTATTTATTTATTTTACCTTTATAAATATAAATAAATGTAATGGGTTATATATATATATATTAAGTTAATATTAATTTTTATATCCACAAAATAAATAGATTTTAATTCTAAGTAAAAACACAAAATAAAATATAATTTATAACAAGTTATGATAGTTATAATATATTTCAAATATTAATTGGAGAAAAAAAAATTATATCTCACAATATATTTATATATATTATTTAAAATATATACATATTTTTTATATAATATATATAAACGCTCCCAACCTACGACTCTCTTAGGGGTCACGATTCCACGCTCCCGCTCCCGCTTCGTGCAACTAATTGCAAGACAAAATTGCCCGTGAAGGAGAGTATTAGATATCTCGATATACATTGTTGGACTCATTTCCTAAGAGCTTAGGCTTTTAGGAAAATTGGTAACTTAACATTAACGCCCTAATTAATTTTTTTAAAAAAAATGTTTATATAGATAAATTAAAAATATTTCAATAAAAAAAATATATAAACACTCCCAAATTACGACTCCTTTACATGGCCATGCTTCCCCGCTCCCGCTCCCGCTCCCGCTTCGTGCAACTAAGATCTAATTTAAGTAGAATTCCATCTAATTTGTTCTATAAGCTTTTAATATTTAATGAAAAACCATCATGTCAGTATTACCAACATGAACACTGCCACTTCACTGTAATTGCCAGCCTGTCACTTCTGCTTTGTAAAATCACTACACCCTCTACTGCCAATAGTTTCTGACAGCATTATTCTGCAACTACAACCATGCCACAACTGTCCATTTTACTATCCGATCACAAACACTGCCACCGTGGTCATCACCATTACATTGCAATCAACATTGCCACATTCCTCACCACCAGTGCTGTCATTTGATGCTTTGTGATCAAGTTATAAATAAAGTAAAAATAGAAGAGATGTGATGTGATGTGTTCAAGAAAACTGAACTATGATCATTGTGAAAGTACTTTGTTTGGGGAAAAAGTTTAGTGGTTTTGATGCAACCAAATCTAGAAACTGAATGTATTAGATAGAGATAATCCCCAAATCTAGGGTACAAGAGCTAGGGCTTTGAAATTGCAATCTCAAAATGATCAAAACTGAGTGCTAGTGACAATTAGCCCCTTATCTATAGCTTCTGGCCATCCACTAACACAACCACCACTAGGACAGTTGTAGAACAGCTGTGTAAGAGCTGGAGCTGAAGTAATACAACAACAAACCCTTATTCATTATAAAATCCTACTGCATCAGGTTTATTGCTAGAAATTGAAAGATTTGGTTGACTCCTTAACAATGTCGGATATTATAAGCATCAGTTTGAGGAAGCCTTTTGAAAAATACATTAGAATGTGTTAACTGCTTGCTGTGTTACGTGGACTCAGGTATGAGCATTGAGTACGAGTATGTTTTATGTCAGATTCATTTAATTACTATGTCCAAAGACTCAAGGATACAAAAATCTTTTATATTTCTCATTATTATTCTTTAATTTTACAGGATAAAATGGGGTTTACAAGGTGACATAAAACATTTCATGCATAATATGGGAGGTTTATGCATATAGCTATTTGGAAAACTCGAATTGTTCAACAAGCTTGTTGGGTGAATATCCAAATACATGTCGAACACATTTTCCATACCTTTATCCAAATGTCAATTGTTTGGCACAAATGCTTCTCTTATTTAGAAGAATTCATTTAAGATAGAAAAAGAGATGAAAAAAGAAAAGATGAAATTGAGATAAGGAAGCAAATTTATGCTCTTTTGTTTGAATTGCACTAGTTTGGGTTGGTTCATTAATGCATCTCCATGATGATATAGAGAGAGATTGAGGAATAAATGTTAATTTCCTACTTTCTGTTTCTGGTAATATTGCAGTTTATTCCAACAACATTGACTCTTGATTCAGGAGTTACGAGGCCACCATCACTTTTAAGTGAAACTGATTTACTAAATTGTATGGACAAGGTGAGGAAATCTTATAGGATATTTAAACTTAAATTGATTTGCTTTTGCTTCTGTGCTTTGTTTTGTAGTTTAAATTCACTAGTCATGAGTTTTCATATGTTGGTTATTATGGTTTAACAAATACTTTTTTCCCCCCCTTAATTTTTTAGGCGGGCATTGGCGCAGATGCCACAATGCATGATCACATAAAAAAGCTGCTTGATCGATTTTATGCCACCAAAGACTCCAACACTCGTTTCTCACCAACCAATCTTGTATGTTCATACAAGTTCAACTATATATGCAATATTATTAACCAATCTTTTGTGCATTATATTTCCTCTTCCCTCTAATTGTAGTTTCAAACGCCCCACCCCTTCCCCCGTAATTACGTGCTTGTTTTTTGTTGGGGAATTGCAAATCAGTGGGAAGATGCGAAAGTAGTTTAAAAACATGGAGGTGTAAGTGGATCTGTGCTTTTGTGCAAATGAAAACTGTGGCTTTATTTGCATCAGAGCATGTACCCCACTTGCTCCCTCCTCCTCTCTGTCTCTGTCTCTGTCTCTCTCTCTTGTCCAAAAGGCACAAATATGGACATGGGACATGAATATGACATGTTGAATTGAGTTTATCAAGAAATCAAGATGTAGATGTGCGAAAAAGTCCCACGTTGCCTGGGTACAAAGAGGATGTGCAGTGTATAAGCGTGAGAACACCCTCACTTCACAAGCTAGCTTTTGCAGTTGAGTTCTACCCAAGACCGTGTCATATACCATCGAGCATGGACCAAACTATTCTTAGTTCTTTTGTTCTTATTAGTGTCTCACCACAACCCATTGTTGCTCCCAAGTGGCTACTTGACTTGGGTTATTCTCATCATAAAGATGAATGGGTAAACTAAGGGTGCATGAGACTCTCTTTGGACTTCAGTGATCATCGTTTCTTAGTGAGTTCTATCTATACAAACCGTCTACATCAGTTCACCATGTTAAAAATGTCAAGACACCAAACAAAATGGAAGTATTTTTAGTTTGTTATACAAGCCATTGATTTCTTGTGGGCAATGATTGGATGTAGTTTTTGTTCAGATTTATCATTATTGTCCTCTTTTTTATTTATTTATAAATATTTATCATTATTGTCCTTTGAGTACCTTATATGCTACCCTCTTCCATTGTTATAGATGTGTGTGGGTGAGCTTTAGCATTGATAATTTGGTGCAATTAAACTTTGTGCTGCTTCCCCAGTGAAGAACTTAGTAATTTATTAGTAAATTTCTTAGTCAATTCCAGTAAATTCTCAATAAATTAATCCATAAAGTCTAAGTAAATTATCAATAAATTCTTAGTAACTTACTCAGTAAATTCTCAACAAATTACTTAGAAATTTCTAACTAAATTACCCAGTGAAGAACTTAGTAATTTATCAGTAAATTTCTTAGTCAATTCGCAGTAAATTCTCAATAAATTACTCAGTAAATTCTCTGTAAATTATCGACAGATTCTTACTAAATTACTCAATAAATTCTCAGTAAATTACTGAGTAAAATTCTCAATAAATTACACGCAAAATTCTCAGAAAATTATTCAGTAAATTCGTAGTAAATTTTGTGTAAATTCTTAGAAAATCATTAGAAATTTTTTTGTAAATTACTCGGTAAATTATGAGTAAATTCTCTGAAAACTTTGTATAAATTCTTGGTAAATTACTCAGTAAATTCACAGAAATTTTTTAAAACATTACTCAGCAAATCACTCTGTAAATTCTCAACAAATTATCCGTTAAATTTTCAATAAATTCTCTATAAATTACTCAGTTAATTATCGGTGAATTACTCAATAAATTCTAAGAAAATTCTTAGTAAATTATGAGTAAATTACTCATTAAGTTCACACTAAATTCTCAATAAATTATTCAGTAAATTGCTTCATAAATGATTGGTAAGTTCCTAGAAAATTACTCAACAAATTCTCAGTAAATTATGAATAAACTCTTAGTAATTTACTGAGTAAATTCTAAATAAATTACTAAGTAAATTCATAGTAAATTATTCGGTGAATCACACACTAAATTTATCTGTAAATTACTAAGTAAATTCCCAGTAAATTACTCGGTAAATTCTCAATAAATTACTCAGTTAATTATCGATAAGTTCTCAAAAAATTCTGAGTCAATTACTTAGTAATTACTCAGTAAATTATTAGAAAATTACTATGTAAATTTCAAGAAAATAACGCAGTAAATTATCTTTAAATTCTTAGTAAATTATTTAATAAATTCAAAATAAATTACTGAGTAAATTCTCAATAAATCACTCCTTAAATTCTCAGTAAATTAAAAGTAAATTAATGAGTGAATCATTCAGTAATTTATCAGTAAATTACTAGACAAATTCTCTGTAAATTACACAGTAAATTATTGATAAATTCTCTGTAAATTACTTAGTAAATTCTCACTAAATTATACGTAAAATTCTCTCTAAATTATTCAGCAAATTCTTAGTAATTTAGCAGAAAATTCTTAGTAAATTCACAAAAAATTACAAGATTTTTTTTTCTGAATTAATCAGTAAATTATGAGTAAATTACTCAATAAATTTTCAGAAAATTCTATATAAATTCTTGGTAAATTCAAAGTAATTTCTTAGTAAATTATTCAGCAAAGCACTCCATAAATTCGTAGTAAATTCTCAATAAATTACTCGTTAAGTTTTCAATAAATTCTCTATAAATTACTTTGTAAATTATCTGTAAATTTTCAGTAAATTATTTAATAAATTGTAAATAAATTGCTCAGAAAATTTTCAATAAATTCTATGAAAATTCTCAAGAAATTCTGTATAAATTCTTGGTTAATTACTCATAAAATTATCAAAAAAAATTCGTGAATTACTTTGTTAATTCTCAGTAAATTATTCGAACATTAATTTGTGAATTTCTTGTAAATTCTTAGTAAATTACTTTATAAATTCTCAGTAAATTATTCAATAAATTCAAAGTAAATTACTTACTAAATTCTCAATAAATTAATCCACAAAGTCTAAGCAAATTATCAATATATTCTTAGTAACTACTCAGTAAATTCTCAATAAATTATTTAGTAATTTCCAACTAAATTACCCAGTGAAGAACTTAACAATTTATCAGTAAATTTCTTAGTCAATTCGCAGTAAATTCTCAGTAAATTATCGGTAGATTCTTAGTAAATTACTCTGTAAATTCTCATTAAATTACTCAGTAAAATTCTCAATAAATTACACGCAAAATTCTCAAAAATTATTCAGTAAATTCGTAGTAATTTCTGTGTAAATTCTTAGATAATCATTAGAAATTTTTTTGTGAATTACTCAGGAAATTATGAGTAAATTCTCAGACAATTTTGTATAAATTCTTGGTAAATTACTCAGTAAATTCACAGAAATTTTTTAAAACATTACTCAGCAAATTAATCTGTAAATTCTCAATAAATTATTCGTTAAATTTTCAATAAATTCTCTATAAATTACTCAGCTAATTATCGGTGAATTATTCAATTAATTCTAAGAAAATTCTCTATAAATTTAATGAGTAATTACTCATTAAATTCTCAGCAAATTACTCAGTAAATTGCTTCATAAATGATTGGTAAGTTCCTAGAAAATTACTCAACAAATTCTCAGTAAATTCTCAATAAACTCTTAGTAATTTACGGAGTAAATTCTAAATAAATTACTAAGTAAATTCATAGTAAATTATTCGGTGAATTACTCACTAAATTTATCTGTAAATTACTAAGTAAATTCCCAGTAAATTACTCAGTAAATTCTAAATAAATTCTTCTTAAATTACTCAGTTAATTATCGATAAGTTCTCAAAAAATTCTGAGGCAATTACTTTGTAAATTCCAAGAAAATAACGCAGTAAATTATCTGTAAATTCTTAGTAAATTATTTAATAAATTCTAAATAAATTATTGAGTAAATTCTCAATAAATTACTCCTTAAATTCTCAGCAAATTACAAGTAAATTAATGAGTGAATCATTCAGTAATTTATCAGTAAATTACTAGATAAATTCTCTGTAAATTACTCAGTAAATTATTGGTAAATTCTCTGTAAATTACTCAGTAAATTACTTAGTAAATTCTCACTAAATTACTCAGGAAATTTCTCAGTAAATTACACGCAAAATTCTCTTTAAATTATTCAGCAAATTCTTAGTAATTTATCAGAAAATTCTGAGTAAATTCACAAAAAATTAAAAGAATTTTTTTTTGTGAATTGACCAGTAAATTATGAGTAAATTACTCAATAAATTCTCAGAAAATTCTATATAAATTATTGGTAAATTCAAAGTAATTTCTTAGTAAATTATTCAGCAAATGACTCCATAAATTCGTAGTAAATTCTCAATAAATTACTCGTTAGGTTTTCAATAAATTCTCTATATAATACTCTGTAAATTATCTACAAATTTTCAGTAAATTATTTAATAAATTGTAAATAAATTGCTCAGAAAATTTGCAATAAATTCTTTGAAAATTCTCACTAAATTCTGTATAAATTCTTGGTGAATTACTCATAAAATTATCAAAAAAAAATTCGTGAATTACTTTGTTAATTCTCTGTAAATTATTCGAACATTAATTAGTGAATTTCCTGTAAATTCTCAGTAAATTACTTTATAAATTCTCAGTAAATTATTCAATAAATTCTAAGTAAATTACTTACTAAATTCTCAATAAATTAATCCCTAAAGTCTAAGTAAATTATCAATAAATTCTTAGTAACTTACTCAATAAATTCTCAATAAATTATTTAGCAATTTCCAACTTAATTACCCAGTGAAGAACTTAACAATTTATCAGTAAATTTCTTAGTCAATTCGGAGTAAATTCTTAATAAGTTGCTCAGTAAATTCTCATGAAATTACTCAGTAAAATTCTCAATAAATTACACGCAAAATTCTCAGAAAATTATTCAGTAAATTCGTAGTAAATTCTGTGTAAATTCTTAGAAAATTATTAGAAATTTTTTTGTGAATTACTCAGTAAATTATGAGTAAATTCTCAGAAAATTTTGTATAAATTCTTAGTAAATTACTCAGTAAATTCACAGAAATTTTTTAAAACATTACTCAGCAAATTACTCTGTAAATTCTCAATAAATTATCCGTTAAATTTTCAATAAATTCTCTATAAATTACTCAGTTAATTATCAGTGAATTACTCAATAAATTCTAAGAAAATTCTCAATAAATTTTGAGTAAATTACTCATTAAGTTCACAGTAAATTCTCAATAAATTACTCAGTAAATTGCTTCATAAATGATTGGTAAGTTCCTAGAAAATTACTCAACAAATTCTCAGTAAATTCTCAATAAACTCTTAGTAATTTACTGAGTAAATTCTAAATAAATTACTAAGTAAATTCATAGTAAATTATTCGGTGAATTACTCACTAAATTTATCTGTAAATTATTATGTAAATTCCCAGTAAATTACTCGGTAAATTCTCAATAAATTCTTCTTAAATTACTCAGTTAATTATCGATAAGTTCTCAAAAAATTCTGAGTCAATTACTTAGTAAATTACTCAGTAAAATATTGGAAAATTACTTTGTAAATTCCAAGAAAATAACGCAGTAAATTATCTGTAAATTCTTAGTAAATTATTTAATAAATTCTAAATAAATTACTAAGTAAATTCTCAATAAATTACTCCTTAAATTCTCAGTAAATTACAAGTAAATTAATGAGTGAATCATTCAGAAATTTATCAGTAAATTACTAGATAAATTCTCTGTAAATTACTCAGTAAATTATTGGTAAATTCTCTGTAAATTACTCAGTAAATTACTTAGTAAATTTTCACTAAATTACTCAGGAAATTTCTCAGTAAATTACACGTAAAATTCTCTATAAATTATTCAGCAAATTATTAGTAATTTATCAGAAAATGCTGAGTAAATTCACAAAAAATTACAAGAATTTTTTTTTTGTGAATTGACCAGTAAATTATGAGTAAATTACTCAATAAATTCTCAGAAAATTCTATATAAATTATTGGTAAATTCAAAGTAATTTCTTAGTAAATTATTCAGCAAATGACTCCATAAATTCGTAGTAAATTCTCAATAAATTACTCGTTAAGTTTTCAATAAATTCTCTATATATTACTTTGTAAATTATTTGTAAATTTTCAATAAATTATTTAATAAATTGTAAATAAATAGCTCAGAAAATTTTCAATAAATTCTATGAAAATTCTCAATAAATTATGTATAAATTCTTGGTGAATTACTCATCAAATTTTCAAAAACAAAATTCATGAATTACTTTGTTAATTCACAGTAAATTATTCGAACATTAATTAGTGAATTTCCTGTAAATTCTCAGTAAATTACTTTATATATTCTCAGTAAATTATTCAATAAATTCTAAGTAAATTACTTACTAAATTCTCAATAAATTAATCCATAAATTCTAAGTAAATTATCAATAAATTCTTAGTAACTTACTCAGTAAATTCTCAATAAATTATTTAGTAATTTCCAACTTAATTACCCAGTGAAGAACTTAACAATTTATCAGTAAATTTCTTAGTCAATTCGGAGTAAATTCTCAATAAATTACTAAGTAAATTCTCATCAAATTACTCAGTAAAATTCTAAATAAATTACACGCAAAATTCTCAGAAAATTATTCAGTAAATTCGTACTAAATTCTGTGTAAATTCTTAGAAAATCATTAGAAATTTTTTTGTGAATTACTCAGTAAATTATGAGTAAATTCTCAGAAAATTTTGTATAAATTCTTAGTAAATTACTCAGTAAATTCACAGAAATTTTTTAAAACATTACTCAGCAAATTACTCTGTAAATTCTCAATAAATTATCCGTTAAGTTTTCAATAAATTCTCTACAAATTACTCAGTTAATTATCGGGGAATTACTCAATAAATTCTAAGAAAATTCTCAATAAATTGTGAGTAAATTACTCATTAAGTTCACAGTAAATTCTCAATAAATTACTCAGTAAATTGCTTCATAAATGATTGGTAAGTTCCTAGAAAATTACTCAACAAATTCTCAGTAAATTCTCAATAAACTCTTAGTAATTTACTGAGTAAATTCTAAATAAATTACTAAGTAAATTCATAGTAAATTATTCGGTGAATTACTCACCAAATTTATCTGTAAATTATTATGTAAATTCCCAGTAAATTACTCGGCAAATTCTGAATAAATTCTTCTTAAATTACTCAGTTAATTATTGATAAGTTCTCAAAAAATCCTAAGTCAATTACTTAGTAAATTACACAGTAAAATATTTGAAAATTACTTTGTAAATTCCAAGAAAATAACGCAGTAAATTATCTGTAAATTCTTAGTAAATTATTTAATAAATTCTAAATAAATTACTCCTTAATTTATCAGTAAATTTCTTAATCAATTCGCAGTAAATTCTCAATAAATTAATCCATAAAGTCTAAGTAAACTATCAATAAATTCTTAGTAACTTACTCAGTAAATACTCAATAAATTATTTAGTAATTTCCAACTAAATTACCCAGTGAAGAACATAACAATTTATCAGTAAATTTCTTAATCAATTCGCAGTAAATTCTCAATAAATTAATCCATAAAGTCTAAGTAAACTATCATAAATTACACGTAAAATTCTCTATAAATTATTCAGCAAATTCTTAGTAATTTATCAGAAAATTTTGAGTAAATTCAAAAAAAATTGCAAGAATTTTTTTTTTGAGTTAACCATAAAATTATGAGTAAATTACTCAATAAATTTTCAGAAAATTCTATATAAATAATTGGTAAATTCAAAGTAATTTCTTAGTAAATTATTCAGCAAATTACTCCATAAATTCGTAGTAAATTCTCAATAAATTACTCGTTAAGTTTTCAATAAATTCTCTATATATTACTTTGTAAATTATCTGTAAATTTTCAGTAAATTATTTAAGAAATTGTAAATAAATTGCTCAGAAAATTTTCAATAAATTCTATGAAAATTCTCAATAAATTTTGTATAAATTCTTGGTGAGTTACTCATAAAATTATCAAAAAAAAATTCGTGAATTACTTTGTTAATTCACAGTAAATTATTCGAACATTAATTAGTGAATTTCCTGTAAATTCTCAGTAAATTACTTTATAAATTCTCAATAAATTATTCAATAAATTCTAAGTAAATTACTTACTAAATTCTCAATAAATTAATCCATCAAGTCTAAGTAAATTATCAATAAATTCTTAGTAACTTACTCAGTAAGTTCTCAATAAATTATTTAGTAATTTCCAACTTAATTACCCAGTGAAGAACTTAACAATTTATCACTAAATTTCTTAGTCAATTCGCAGTAAATTCTCAATAAAATACTCAGTAAATTCTCATGAAATTAATCAGTAAAATTCTCAAAAAATTACACGCAAAATTCTCAGAAAATTATTCAGTAAATTCGTAGTAAATTCTGTGTAAATTCTTAGAAAATCATTAGAAATTTTTTTGTAAATTACTCAGTAAATTATGAGTAAATTCTCAGAAAATTTTGTATAATTCTTAATAAATTACTCAGTAAATTCAAAGAAATCTTTTAAAACATTACACAGAAAATTACTCTGTAAATTCTCAATAAATTATCCGTTAAATTTTCAATAAATTCTCTACAAATTACTCAGTTAATTATTGGTGAATTACTCAATAAATTCCAAGAAAATTCTCAATAAATTATGAGTAAATTACTCATTAAGTTCACAGTAAATTCCCAATAAATTACTCAGTAAATTGCTTCATAAATGATTGGTAAGTTCCTCGAAAATTACTCAACAAATTCTCAGTAAATTCTCAATAAACTCTTAGTAATTTACTGAGTAAATTCTAAATAAATTACTAAGTAAATTCATAGTAAATTATTTGGTGAATTACTCACTAAATTTATTTGTAAATTACTAAGTAAATTCCTAGTAAATTACTCAGTTAATTATCGAAAAGTTCTCAAAAAATTCTGGGTCAATTACTTAGTAAATTACTCAGTAAATTATTAGAAAATTACTCTGTAAATTCCAAGAAAATAACGCAGTAAATTATCTGTAAATTCTTAGTAAATTATTTAATAAATTCTAAATAAATTACTGAGTAAATTCTCAATAAATTACTCCTTAAATTCTCAGTAAATTACAAGTAAATTACTAGATAAATTCTCTGTAAATTACTCAGTAAATTATTGGTAAATTCTCTGTAAATTACTCAGTAAATTACTTAGTAAATTCTCACTAAATTACACGTAAAATTCTCTATAAATTATTCAGCAAATTCTTAGTAATTTATCAGAAAATTCTGAGTAAATTCACAACAAATTACAAGAATTTTTTTTTGTAAATTAATCTGTAAATTATGAGTAAATTACTCAATAAATTTTCAAAAAATTCTATATAAATTCTTGGTAAATTCAAAGTAATTTCTTAGTAAATTATTCAGCAAATTACTCCATAAATTCGTAGTAAATTCTCAATAAATTACTCGTTAAGTTTTCAATAAATTCTCTATAAATTACTTTGTAAATTATCTATAAATTTTCTGTAATTTATTTAATAAATTGTAAATAAATTGCTCAGAAAATTTTCAATAAATTCTAAGAAAATTCTCAATAAATTCTGTATAAATTCTTGGTGAATTGCTCATAAAATTATCAAAAAAAAAATTCGTGAATTACTTTGTTAATTCACAGTAAATTATTCGAACATTAATTAATGAATTTCCTATAAATTCTCAGAAAATTACTTTATAAATTCTCAGTAAATTACTTTATAAAGTCTCATTAAATTATTCAATAAATTCGAAGTAAATTACTTACTAAATTCTCTATAAATTAATCCATAATGTCTAAGTAAATTATCAATAAATTCTTAGTAACTTACTCAGTAAATTCTCAATAAATTATTTAGTAATTTCTAACTAAATTACCAAGTGAAGAACTTAACAATTTATCAGTAAATTTCTTAGTCAATTCGCAGTAAATTCTCAATAAATTACTCAGTAAATTATCGGTAGATTCTTAGTAAATTAATCTGTAAATTCTCATTAAATTACTCAGTAAAATTCTCAATAAATTACACGCGAAATTCTCAGAAAATTATTCGGTAAATTATTAGAAAATTCTGAGTAAATTCTTAGAAAATCATTAGAAATTTTTTTTTGAATTACTCAGTAAATTATGAGTAAATTCTCAGAAAATTTTGTATAAATTCTTGGTAAATTACTTAGAAAATTCACAGAAATTTTTTAAAACATTACTCAGCAAATTACTCTGTAAATTCTCAGTAAATTATCCGTTAAATTTTCAATAAATTCTCTATAAATTACTCGGTCAATTATCGGTGAATTATTCAATAAATTCTAAGAAAATTCTTAATAAATTATGAGTAAATTACACATTAAGTTCACAGTAAATTCTCAATAAATTACTCAGTAAATTGCTTCATAAATGATTGGTAAGTTCCTAGAAAATTACTCAACAAATTCTCAGTGAATTCTCAATAAACTCTTAGTAATTTACGGAGTAAATTCTAAATAAATTACTAAGTAAATTCATAGTAAATTATTCGGTGAATTACTCACTAAATTTATCTGTAAATTACTAAGTAAATTCCCAGTAAATTACTCGGTAAATTCTCAATAAATTCTCTGTAAATTACTCAGTTTATTATCGATAAGTTCTCAAAAAATTCTGTGTCAATTACTTGGTAAATTACTCAGTAAATTATTAAAAAATTACTCTGTAAATTCCAAGAAAATAACGCAGTAAATTATTTGTAAATTCATTGTAAATTATTTAACAAATTCTAAATAAATTACTGAGTAAATTCTCAATAAATTACTCCATAAATTCTCAGTAAATTATAAGGAAATTAATGAGTGAATCATTCAGTAATTTATCAGTAAATTACAAGATAAATTTCTGTAAATTACTTAGTAAATTATTGTAAAATTCTCTGTAAATTACTCAATAAATTACTTAGCAAATTCTCACTAAATTACACGTAAAATTCTCTATGAATTATTCAGCAAATTCTTAGTAATTTATCAGAAAATTCCGAGTAAATTCACAGAAAATTACAAGAAATTTTTTTTTGAATTAATCAGTAAATTATGAGTAAATTAATCAATAAATTTTCAAAAAATTCTATATAAATTCTTGGTAAATTCAAAGTAATTTCTTGGTAAATTATTCAGCAAATTACTTCATAAATTCGTAGTAAATTCTCAATAAATTACTCGTTAAGTTTTCAATAAATTCTCTATAAATTACTTTGTAAATTATCTGTAAATTTTCAGTAAATTATTTAACAAATTGTAAATAAATTGCTCAAAAAAATTTCAATAAATTCTAAGAAAATTCTCAATAAATTCTGTATAAATTCTTGGTGAATTACTCATAAAACTATCAAAAAAAAAATTCGTTAATTCACAGTAAATTATTCGAACATTAATTAGTGAATTTCCTGTAAATTCTAAGTAAATTACTTTATAAATTCTCAGTAAATTATTCAATAAATTCTAAGTAAATTACTTACTAAATTCTGAATAAATTAATCAATCAAGTCTAAGTAAATTATCAATAAATTCTTAGTAACTTACTCAGTAAATTCTCAATAAATTATTTAGTAATTTCCAATTAAATTACCCAGTGAAGAACTTAACAATTTATCAGTAAATTTCATAGTCAATTCGCCGTAAATTCTCAATAAATTACGCAGTAAATTATCGGTAGATTCTTAGTAAATTACTCTGTAAATTCTCATTAAATTACTCAGTAAAATTCTCAATAAATTACACGCAAAATTCTCAGAAAATTATTCAGTAAATTCGTAGTAAATTTTGTGTAAATTCTTAGAAAATCATTAGAATTTTTTTTGTGAATTACTCAGTAAATTATGAGTAAATTCTCAGAAAATTTCGTATCAATTCTTGGTAAATTACTCAGTAAATTCCCAAATTTTTTTTAAAACATTACTCAGCAAATTACTCTGTAAATTCTCAATAAATTATCCGTTAAATTTTCAAAAAATTCCCTATAAATTGCTCAGTTAATTATCGGTGAATTACTCAATAAATTCTAAGAAAATTCTCAACAAATTATGAGTAAATTACTCATTAAGTTCACAGTAAATTCTCAATAAATAACTCAGCAAATTGCTTCATAAATGATTGGTAAGTTCCTAGAAAATTACTCAACAAATTCTCAATAAATTCTCAATAAACTATTAGTAATTTACTGAGTAAATTCTGAATAAATTACTAAGTAAATTCATAGTAAATTATTCGGTGAATTACTCACTAAATTTATCTGTAAATTACTTAGTAAATTCCCAGTAAATTACTCGGCAAATTCTCAATAAATTTTCTGCAAATTACTCAGTTAATTATCGATAAGTTCTCAAAAAATTCTGTGTCAATTACTTAGTAAATTACTCAGTAAATTATTAGAAAATTACTTTGTAAATTCCAAGAAAATAACGCAGTAAATTATCTGTAAATTCTTAGTAAATTATCTAATAAATTCTAAATAAATTACTGAGTAAATTGTCAATAAATTACTCCATAAATTCTCAGTAAATTATAAGTAAATTAATGAGTGAATCATTCAGTAATTTATCAGTAAATTACTAGATAAATTCTCTATAAATTACTCAGTAAATTCTCACTAAATTACACGCAAAATTCTCTATAAACTATTCAGCAAATTCTTAGTAATTTATCAGAAAATTCTGAGTAAATTCACAACAAATTACAAGAATTTTTTTTTGTGAATTAATCTGTAAATTATGAGTAAATTACTCAATAAATTTTCAGAAAATTCTATATAAATTCTTGGTAAATTCAAAGTAATTTCTTAGTAAATTATTCAGCAAATTACTCCATAAATTCGTAGTAAATTCTCAATAAATTACTCGTTAAGTTTTCAATAAATTCTCTATAAATTACTTTGTAAATTATCTGTAAATTTTCAGTAAATTATTTAATAAATTGCTCAGAAAATTTTCAATAAATTCTAAGAAAATTCTCAATAAATTATGTATAAATTATTGGTGAATTACTCATAAAATTATCAAAAAAAAAAATTCATGAATTACTTTGTTAATTCTCAGTAAATTATTCGAACATTAATTAGTGAATTTCCTGTAAATTCTCAATAAATTACTTTATAAATTCTCAGTGAATTTACTTTTTAAATTCTCAGTAAATTATTCAATAAATTCTAAGCAAATTACTTACTAAATTCTCAATAAATTAATCCATAAAGTCTAAGTAAATTATCACTAAATTCTTAGTAACTTACTCAGTAAATTCTCAATAAATTGTTTAGTAATTTCCAACTAAATTACCTGGTGAAGAACTTAACAATTTATCAGTAAATTTCTTAGTCAATTCGCCGTAAATTCTCAATAAATTACTCAGTAAATTATCGGTAGATTCTTAGTAAATTACTCAGTAAATTCTCATTAAATTACTCAGTAAAATTCTCAATAAATTACACGCAAAATTCTCAGAAAATTATTCAGTAAATTCGTAGTAAATTCTGTGTAAATTCTTAGAAAATCATTAGAAATTTTGTTGTGAATTACTCAGTAAATTATGAGTAAATTCTCAGAAAATTTTGTATAAATTCTTGGTAAATTACTAAGTAAATTCAAAGAAATTTTTTAAAACATTACTCAGCAAATTACTCTGTAAATTCTCAATAAATTATCCGTTTAATTTTAAATAAATTCTCTATAAATTACTCAGTTAATTATCGGTGAATCACTTAATAAATTCTAAGAAAATTCTTAATAAATTATGAGGAAATTACTCATTAAGTTCACTGTAAATTCTCAATAAATTACTCAGCAAATTGCTTCATAAATGATTGGTAAGTTCCTAGAAAATTACTGAACAAATTCTCAGTAAATTCTGAATAAATTACTAAGTAAATTCATAGTAAATTATTCGGTGAATTACTCACTAAATTTATCTGTAAATTACTAAGTAAATTCCCAGTAAATTACTCGGTAAATTCTCAATAAATTCTCTGTAAATTAGTCAGTTAATTATCGATAAGTTCTCAAAAAATTCTGTGTCAATTACTTAGTAAATTACTCTGTAAATTTCAAGAAAATAACGCAGTAAATTATCTGTAAATTCTTAGTAAATTATTTAATAAATTCTAAATAAATTACTGAGTAAATTCTCAATAAATTACACCATAAATTCTCAGTAAATTATAAGTAAATTAATGAGTGAATCATTCAGTAATTTATCAGTAAATTATTAGATAAATTCTCTGTAAATTACTGGTAAATTCTCTGTAAATTACTCAGTAAATTCTCACTAAATTACACGCAAAATTCTCTATAAATTATTCAGCAAATTCTTAGTAATTTATCATAAAATTCTGAGTAAATTCACAACAAATTACAAGAATTTTTTTTTTTGTGAATTAATCTGTAAATTATGAGTAAATTACTCAATAAATTTTCAGAAAATTCTATATAAATTCTTGGTAAATTCAAAGTAATTTCTTAGTAAATTATTCAGCAAATTACTCCATAAATTCGTAGTAAATTCTCAATAAATTACTCGTTAAGTTTTCAATAAATTCTCTATAAATTACTTTGTAAATTATCTGTAAATTTTCTGTAAATTATTTAATAAATTGTAAATAAATTGCTCAGAAAATTTTCAATAAATTCTAAGAAAATTCTCAATAAATTATGTATAAATTATTGGTGAATTACTCATAAAATTATCAAAAAAAAATTCGTGAATTACTTTGTTAATTCTCACTAAATTATTCGAACATTAATTAGTAAATTTCCTGTAAATTCTCAATAAATTACTTTATAAATTCTCAGTAAATTTACTTTATCAATTCTCAGTAAATTATTCAATAAATTCTAAGCAAATTACTTACTAAATTCTCAATAAATTAATTCGTAAAGTCTAAAAAATTATCAATAAATTCTTAATAACTTACTCAGTAAATTCTCAATAAATTGTTTAGTAATTTCCAACTAAATTACCCAATGAAGAACTTAACAATTTATCAGTAAATTTCTTAGTTAATTTGCTGTAAATTCTCAATAAATTACTCAGTAAATTATCGGTAGATTCTTAGTAAATTACTCAGTAAATTCTCATTAAATTACTCAGTAAAATTCTCAATAAATTACACGCAAAATTCTCAGAAAATTATTCAGTAAATTATTAGAAAATTCTATGTAAATTCTTAGAAAATCATTAGAAATTTTTTTGTAAATTACTCAGTAAATTATGAGTAAATTCTCAGAAAATTTTGTATAAATTCTTGGTAAATTACTTAGTAAACTCACAGAAATTTTTTAAAACATTACTCGGCAAATTACCCTGTAAATTCTCAATAAATTATCCATTAGATTTTCAATAAATTCTCTATAAATTACTCAGTTAATTATCGGTGAATTACTAAATAAATTCTAAGAAAATTCTCAATAAATTATGAGTAAATTACTCATTAAGTTCACAGTAAATTCTCAATAAATTACTCAGTAAATTGCTTCATAAATGATTGGCAAGTTCCTAGAAAATTACTCAACAAATTCTCAGTAAATTCTCAATAAACTCTTAGTAATTTACTGAGTAAATTCTAAATAAATTACTAAGTAAATTCATAGTAAATTATTCGGTGAATTACTCACTAAATTTTTCTGTAAATTACTAAGTAAATTCCCAAGAAAATTACTCGGTAAATTCTCAATAAATTCTCTGTAAATTACTCAGTTATGTATCGATAAGTTCTCAAAAAATTCTGGGTCAATTACTTAGTAAATTACTCAGTAAATTATTAGAAAATTACTTTGTAAATTCTTAGTAAATTATTTAATAAATTACTGAGTAAATTCTCAATAAATTTCTCCTTAAATTCTCAGTAAATTAATGAGTGAATCATTCAGTAATTCATCAGTAAATTACTAGATAAATTCTCTGTAAATTACTCAGTAAATTATTGGTAAATTCTCTGTAAATTACTCAGTAAATTCTCACTAAATTTACACATAAAATTCTCTACAAATTATTCAGCAAATTCTTAAAAATTTATCAGAAAATTCGGAGTAAATTCACAAAAAATTACAAAAATTTTTTTTTTTTTTTTTTTTGTGTATTGATCAGTAAACTATGTGTAAATTACTCAAAAAATTCTAAGAAAATTCTATATAAATTCTTGGTAAATGCAAAGTAATTTCTTAGTAAATTATTCAGCAAATTACTCCATAAATTCATAGTAAATTCTCAATAAAATACTCGTTAAGTTTTCAATAAATTCTCTATAAATTACATTGTAAATTATCTGTAAATTTTCAGTAAATTACTTTATAAATTATCAGTAAATTACTCTATAAATTCACAGTAAATTACTCAATAAATTCTACATAATTTCTTGGTAAATTCAAAGTGTTTTTAGTATTCCTTGAATTACTTTTGTTATTAAACTATTTATGGTGTGTTTGGTTGGGGGATTTGTGGAGGGATTTGGAAAGGGAAAGAG